>JYFJ02007606.1:0-15096 GCA_000934665.2 Catajapyx aquilonaris
CCGAGCGCCATCTATCAACAAAACAATCCGCTCACCTAGCACCTCTCGCGTGACGCGTCTGAGCGCACCCGTTCCTTGTCTATGAACCCCCTCTAGACGGCGTTTCCGGACACGGGTTCCTATGTCAAAAATACTTGTCTTGGTCCCCTCTATTACCCCTACAAGTTTGTCGGCTGAATTCATTTACACCCTGTATATACCACAGTGCCCAGTAGGACTATGTAACACAATCTTTACTCCTTGGTGTGGTTTGATTGTTTCAGTTTGAAAAAATATATAACATAATATTGTTCCAACAATGAGTCTAGCGAGAACTGTTAGAATAGCAGGCATCCATGTTGATTACGACATAACCAATAACCACAGACATGCACGCGAATTTCGTATAACCATACACTGCCGACATCAAAGTTCCAGGAGTTTCCTGGAACACGACAAAGAAGTCCATTGATTATACTTTCAAGACGATCAGCAACCCAGCATTTCCTCAGAAGAAGCAGTATAGAGACACTCCAGTGTTGAGATGTCTGGGGAGAGAGCTACTAATTAAAAGGACGTTGTTAATGAAATAGTGTCATACTACCGTACAAAATACTTGTCTAGCATGATCTGCCACAACATCGTGTCCAATAACACCGGGTGCGCATAATGGACAGAAGTGACTTTGACGATATTGAATAGCTTTCGTAACAAAATTCGCATAATCAGGAATATACTGCTCATTAGCATGGAGGGGAAACTGATTGTTGCCATGGGACGGAGCTGAACGCTAAAGAAACTAATATATTATTAGCAAATATTTTGCACAGAACATTCCGGAAGTGATGTCAGTAAATATTGCACTAATAAGAGTCCGAAATCATTCGCTACAATTATGTTTATCTCGAGTTAGACTGCTGGCATTATTAAAAGGGTTTGCACATGCTTCAGTTAAGATAACCCAACAGTGCTGAAGTCATTTTCGCACAATACCGGCAGCGGCTGTACAGTACCAGACACCCAGTAACACCATATAATTATTGTATTATTGTATGAGGAGGAGACTCCAACCAGTTAACCCTACGACCAAGGAGCATGGAAAGGAGTTAGCAATACGTTAATAATTTTAATATTTACATTTTCTACTAGCAATGTACTGTATTTTGAAAAGTACAGATAACAACTGACGGAAAAATTTCTATAGCACTTTTCATCATGATTGTACAGTACTGGACTATACTTACTATTACATAATTATCCAGACTGAACATACAGGTGAGCATTTTATGTTTCAAGACTTTAAAATTCCGACTGTCACACAGACTTCTGTCCGTAAGCAGCTGTATGCAATTTATCACAGCCACGCACGGCCAAGTTCAATATGACATAAAGGAAATATCCATAACGACACTCATTTCCTATGAAAAGTCGAAAATTTCTTCTACGATCAACAAGGTTTTCCCACGTATTTTACTGCAGAAATACGGTAACACTTGGTAATTACTTTGTGTATGTTTATTTTTGAGTGCAGGAGAGAGTCTAGTCAGTATTTCATTGGAAGCCAACTGCTGTGCTTGACCATTTACGTTCCATGGAGTCAGAAGAAGGTGTTTACAATTAGGTGCAGGTTTAAATTCTCCAGTGAAACTATTCAGATTCACCCTCCCAAAATACTGGAGTCACCTGGGACATCTTGGAAGTATAAGCTCATTTCTTGTAGCTCCAGAAGGAGAAAAGAAAACAGTTTCCGCCTTTTCTCATACAAGGTTATGGTGGGCCTCCATTGCAATAAAATAACATTCCATTATGGCGCTCAAAAAGGGGAAAATAACCGAAAATTTCATGCTCAAAACAATTTTGGTGTGTTATGTTTGTTTGAATTTATTGCAAGGAAGCAAAGTGACTAAAACTGCCTAATGCAGACACTGGTGGTATAGACGCAGAAAGCAACTCTTAATAACAAAGAGGGAAGGGTGATATGTAGGCCATAATCCGAAAACGCAAGTAGTTAATATTTCGTGTACAGACGTTGGAATATTTTTCAGTCATGGACAGTTCCCTGCCTTAGGATAAAAATGGTGTCATGTCTCTCTCATCTTTCCTCATTGGAATACATGAAAGGCATTCCTCCGCATCATGACCAAACGTTTTTCAAAAAGAGTATTGCTAAAAAAAATCACTAGGCTTACTACGTACAAGCTCCTCCAGCTACCCGTCGAGCATGGATCGACAGCAGATATACAAACACAGTCCGAAGACTCAATAGCTGAAGACTAAAGATATGACGAGGTACTACTTCGAGACATTCACGACACTGAATATTATCGACGAAGGTGTCTATAGTATTCAACTCGTTGTCAGTGTTGCTCTGCATCAACCTACGACTGCTCCTGATCTTCGTCTACCGAAAGAAGTGTTTGACTCGATTGTGACAATTGAATAATTTATTCAGAGCGAAAGTCGATCTAAGGGTAAGCAAATGTCCATAAAGGAGTTTTTTAAAATTTTACAACAAAACAATGAGGAACATTGTAGTGTGATAGTGACAGTTACTTTTAGCTTTTAAACACCTTAGTAGTATACTCGTAATTAATCGTCAGGTGCAAACATTCAAGGGAAGGGAATTGTCAGTATAAAACCAGAAATACACGAAGTCAATATATTTTCCATTCGTTGATGCACAATGTCATAACACAAGGGTACAGTACTCCAGCGGATGATTGTGCCAATCGCTGCGCCCAACTGAATGTCCCCATTGACGATCATTGGTACACTAGCCACGCTTTAACTCTGACATTGCTGAGTAGAATAACCACTGAAGCATATAACAACACGGAAATACCATCTCAATGTCTCAAAAATTGGTACATCGACACTAGAAGATGGAGCAGCAACAGTAATACCCACTGTTCTGACAGGCTTCACTCTCAGCATACACAAGCAGCAGTACCTATTAATAGACCAACTTCCAAATAAACAGACTGTTGCAACTATAAGATGAGACCAAATCCAAGGAACGCATACACAGAAGGCGCTGAAACTGTTTACCTAATATTTGGACCCTGTCTGAGTTCCCATAAAATGGCCGATTGATGGGGACACCTCAAACTAGAGCGATAATGGACTACAACACAGCATATAAGAGAAGTTATCTGTGGCTTTCAGTACACCATGACATCATGTGCTCCCCTCACCAAATAAAGAGGTCCAAAACGATGTTTGTGTAATTTCAAACAACAGAATTTTTGCGACAAGAAAATCCAGACACAAACGAAACATGTCAGCAATGAACCTAAGCATCCATAAAGAAAACGCAGAGTTCACTTTTATAATTGTCATTTGTCAGACACATGACACAGTGCTTGTGACATGATAGCAGTGGTCACAATGTGCCAGAAATAACACTATGTTTTATGCCTATGTTAAGTTACGTTAACTATAACTATAACACTCCATCGTACAATTCAGGACCTTATGGCCTATACCCAATAAGAGAAGATTTTCTTGCCTAATTTGACTGTAATCTGAAAATTATTATTATTTATGGAACCAATGCCGATGCTACCCCAATGTCACCACCAAATCAGAGGCTCGGCATACCTATGTAGTTCCACTCCAACCAGAGGAACTTAACAAAGTTCTTCCAGCATATAGGACTTATGTACCAGTAGGTAGTATGTTCTCCGGTAGCAATGTCCAAGGTCACAAATATCAAATTACTACGGCAACTCATCAAGAAAATGCAAAAGAAACACTGCTCTATACAATAGGGGACGACCTTCGTGACACGACCCTTTTACCTCTTGCTATTATCACGGAATGTTACTTGCGAAATAGCATCCAATATCAATCAAGCAATCGATATTGCCGCCCAACAAGAGCAACTCGAGAAAACATTGACAGAAAATCATCCTCATTAAGACATAATATGGACGAACTCCACCTTCCACTCAACTTGACGAGATTTTTACCCAAGAGTAGCTACAGGAGCATCTGTGCCACCGAAGCAGTGAAGATGGCAGCCCTCGCCAAAAAACACGTCGTTCAAGTCATTCCTCTCTGACGTCGGTCGTGATGACTAGATTAACCACAGCAAAAAACCAATATTTATGTATTTGATACAATAACAATAACTCTGAATACAGTCATTGTAAAAGTCATGCTTACTCCAAATATGGCCCATGTGAAACCATACTCCTACACACTTACCCTACATCGAAGGGAAGTTGGACTAATGCACTTACAACTATAATTATAGTAATTATGTTACTCCATCCGTATTTTCTTTAATTTGACCCCACCCACCGCACCGATTGGAAATGGAAAAGATGGAAGTAAGGTTTTCCGCCAAAATCTCATTAAGAAACTGCTATTAACCTTCCATGTAATGAACAAACCACTCAGAGTGTGAAAAAAACGTCTCCTCAAGACTATCCCAGCTAATAAAAGTGGTTTCCGAAAATACTAATACACTATAATTAGCTCACCACAATTTTTCTCAAGAAAAATCTTGTCCAATCACAAGTTACTGAAATCAAACCTATTAAGCCACATACCAGAAGTCGCGGCATGGAATGACATAAAGTGAATATATTGTCCTAGAGACAATATAGAAAATAATTTACAAGCCTAGGAAGGACCTAATAGCGACTAACACACTGAACAGAAGCAAAGCAAGGCCTGTCTCATGATGTGAGATAAAATATAAGACAACCCAGATGAAACATCATATAGGATGGAAAGGAGCGAGTCCTTCTTGTGTGACTTTTAGTAAGTCTGACATTTATGAAATGTCTCGCTCCTGAATTTTAGTGGAGAGTCTAATAATTTTGTTCCACTAGAAGAAATAATACAATAATTTGTGTGGAATATTTTGAGACATTATTCTTTAATACTTTGACAGTAATTAAATATATGTGTGGCCCACTGTAATACCCACCACATTAAATTTCACAATGTTCCCCTACTAAACCATTCGGAACACTCATTCATCATGGAGAAGTCAAATCCTTGAAGTGTCACTGGTAATAATTTCGAATAAATTGGCATTTGGGATGGACAGCAGAAATTTACCTACAGTGTGACGTATAATCACATTCTGTATTTTGCTTACCCAAAATCATTATCAGGTTTTTTTTTGGTGTCCTACGAAAGTCATTTACTCTAAAGCAAAGATTCGCCAAGAGCCGTAAGATATGAAATCACTTGCTGCCATACGTATTTTATTCTGATGTCGACACTCGACAGTTGTAATACTTACGTACAAGAGTGTGCTAAATATAAACAAAATTGGCAAAGATGACCAAAGGCATTTGGCTTCAGCTGAAATAGATTGTTCTATAGAGACAATGTATAAAACAGTTCGCTAGATAATTCTTGTGAAACCAAGCATTAATAACTATAATCATGTGACAATAACCAGTTGTCATGTTCAATTTTGTACATACGCATAAAGACCTGCTGCTAATATTGTTGGGGTTACTTACTGTCTCTTGGCACTGCTTCTGAATAGAGACATAATGAGAAGACTCGAGGAAGTCCGGACTAAGCCTCATCATGTGCTCTATATGAAGCACTTTTCCTTTACCATGGACAGCCCTTCACAATGGAACTATTGGTACTGATGGAGCATCAACAGTAATACCCATTGATCTAATATGTAAGGAGCATCAGAATTTTATTTTCCTTACTCTACTAGTACCAGATCAACGGACTGTTGCAACAAAGACCAGACAAAATCGTCAGTCTGCGAGGTAAGGGTCTGGAGAAGGCGACGAATACTTATGCAAGAGAGGGGATTGTGGTTATAATCATGACTAACTGACAAAATCACCATAGAATGGGCACACAGATGGGGACACAAGACAGTGGTGGACGTCCATTAGACTTGGTTAAGCTATACTTACAAGGAAATGGTTATTATCGAACATCCAGATATGTATAGAAAAATGTCTTCTCCATTTGCATCATTGAAAAGATAATACCGCTGCCAATAATACTTGTGAGATGACCTGGACCTCAACCAAACGAAATACGAGAAGATTGATAAATTTCAGGTGACCAACATTTTTTTTTTTGCAAAATGATACACATTATCTGAGGTAAGTTGCCAGCACATTGAAATTCCTCTCAATATGTTTCAATCTGTGACTTTTCCTTTCAGAAAAGTTTCCCGTGTAAAACACTGCCACCAGAGTACATATTGCGGAGCTCTGGTGATTCAATTTTTCAACTGTTACCTCTTGTGATTTTAAATGACCCAAGAAATCATAAATAGAAAGGACGATAAAGTCTGCCTCTGTAAAATGATACATATGATGTACGTAGATTGTTGGCAATACCGTTGATTGGCAATCTCCATCAAAATCTGAAGAATAATCTCCCCCCAAAAATTCACCTGTGAGGGTATTGCAGGTGAATTAACATCACAGACAGGTGGTCCACAAGATTAGTGATAAGCTGACGGCAATGTATTTTGACGGTCAATACTCGTATATGCAGGAAATATCACCCTTGGGAAGCAACGCCACATGTTTCCTGCAAGCATCAATAGGTGCGAACAATAATGCACTAGATACCATGACATGATTGTACTGCTTGATGATTAATGATCCTTTCATTTCATGCACCGGCACGAGTCGCATGACAACTATTTTTCCCATAGTAAATAAGTTCAGGCACATACAACTGGATGTGATCTACAATAATTGCTGCAGCCGACCTAATGAAATAAATAAAGCTGATGAATGAATGAATGAATAATAACAATCCGACATTTGCACGTTCAAAGGCTTCTTCTGGGAATTTGCTGAAAAGAAGGAATGGCATCCAAGATGTGTGGCAACAGCTACAAGTGCACTAAATCATACTATTTTTGTGTGAATACACGACAAATTACACACTTGATAACACAGTGTGGCCAACCCTTTGAATCAGCGTACCATGCATACCACGAATATTTTGAATACAAAATAATCTGACAAGTTTAAAGAATTGGGGCCGAAACGTCTCCTGAACATATACCCAGACGAAAACCAGCTTTTATCATTAATTTTCAAGGCATGACATGCTACCAGCAATATATCGAGTAATTGCAAATATTATACCAGAATAAAGGCAATAAATTAAGCCATTGACCTTAATTGGTGACGAAATATACAATACAAAGTGGCATCACTCATCTCTTAACACCCATACCAACGACATATTATCTTTCCGTTCTATCAAATCACATAGAGACAAACTTGAAGCAAACTACTGATGACGCCTTTCATAAACGCTACCGTTAACAGCGATGATTACAACGAACACTAGCGGAAGGAGAGCCAATACTCCAGCGCCAACAGCAGCAGTCAACCCTCAATTACTCAGCATATGTGAAATACACGCTGGCCACCAAGCGTAGAGCGAAAATGACAAGCTGTTAAGATCAGTAATCAAACAGCCCAATTGAATAAAAGCCCTATACGTATTGTTGAAGCAAATGCCTGTTTGTTGGGACATTGTGTATATGCTGGACGTACAGACAGGCATTTGACTGTGGTATGCTACCAAACTCACATTGATTACCTTCGAAATCACTACCAAAACAATTTCTCAACTTCCTATCGTACACTCCAAAGTTGTCTCTTTAAATGTTAATGCACCAGGACAGTATTAGAAAGTTTTTTTTTTTGCTGCCATCTTGTGCCACACTTGACCGGGAACCGGGCCTAGTTAGTGTAAGTGGGCACTTGTGCTTCTTGACCTATCTAGCGACCATGTGAGTACATTTTGAGGGGGATATGGGGTTCAGTCGTGCTCGGGATTCACGCTTACTCCCACAACACGCATATTCCTATATACCCTCAACAATAACTCACGTAACAATATAAACATATCAATATCAATATCAACCTACTTTTCAGCCATCATACTAAAATGACACCGATTTCCTACCATCCATCATACAATTTGTACCAGTACTGTAGATGTCTCGCGACTCTTTGTTTTACACGTCCTATCGCCGTAAATTAATGCATCCGTCAACTCGCTAACCGAAGTGCGATGCCTACCTCACATCGTGTTCGTATCGTGTAGTCATTCCACCGCAGGGAATTTCGTGAGATATGGAAATAAACTTGCAGATACAATGAAACCAGGCATACGCCTTCATTACAACACGTTGAAAACAAAATTGATACAAAGTGACAAACATCCTCGCCCACCACACAATATGCCAGGGACAGTGAAGTCTAGAATGGTAAGTCAGAGGATGACCATTTCGATAGATTTTTGATCGACCTGATCAAGCAATTTAATGAAATATTTCTACTCTCTGAGTTATTGTCTGATACAGTACCTTTCCTCCTTGTCAACGTAGGTAACGTAAGGCATTTAACAACAGTTTATCAAGTCATTGCAGAAGATTTATCAGCAGAAGTGGGCAACACCATGGGGGAGATGTTACCCAACATGGCAGACGTCAAGTGTGCATAATCTAAACATTAACTAGATGACCTGAAGAAGTAGCAAGAACATTTTGAAGAGGCCTGAGGCCGGTGAAAGAAAGGCGTCACACAGAGACAATATGACGACACTTTTTAAATATAAAATTATGTTGACAAACTTCCTCTCCCCCACCAACCAGTTGCCTTCCATATTCACACAAACATATTGCTAAGCATCAAAGGTAATGTAATCAGCAATGCTGAAACAAATACAATAACACAACAACTACAGAAATTGCCAAGGTTTTTCGTGTGTAATTAAGAAAGCTTGACGAGTGAACTGAACTGACTCTTCTCAAAATGTTCGGAGTGACTATACAGGAAGAGCTTCAAAACTTAATGCATTTCTAGTCTACTGTGACGGATGGCCAGAAAATTTTTCCATGTTAATGACATGCACAGCACCAATTATTTGGTCCCCCCATTGGCGTACAACGAGAGCAAATTAGCAACATTAAGTCCTTTGCGATGAAAAAAACAATGAGGTTCAGACCGGGCATTACGTATGGGGACATAGGAGTGGAATGGGTGACCTGATGCCCCAAGAGATAACGACGATTGCAGATGACTATATCCACACTATATTTTCTTGCTATTTCATTTCCAGCTTAGGATTAAAAACTATCTGACAGCAAACTGTGCAGCCATATCATTTCCACTGAATGTATATGCCACCAGGAATTTAAAGAAAAATGATTCAGGATTACTAATCTAGCTATCAACTGTCACCATCAATGTGGCAATATCGCACGAACCAATAGGATTTTTGCTCACTTCCCGGCAAATTACGGATAATTAAGGCACATAGAAATTTGCTTAAATAATAAATCACATTTTAATACATTTGCCTGTAGATGTTGACTACTCAGAGAAGACTGTTGTGAACGGATATCAAACGTGGCTGTCAATTGAGTGATTCCAGTGCGACCACTAAACCAGTTCTGATGAAAATGTGGAAGTAAGCTATGTGTTTTCCATTACATATCACAGCAATCGACAGTGAATTTTCGTCTTGTACATTACACACAGCTGGATAAACACGGTCCCGAATACTCAACTTCTGATTTGCTTGTTTGTTAACGTGAGATGGAACCAAAGGAAACTATTGGTAGCCTATAAATTTGTTAACAAAACATTTCCCAATAAACCTCACCAGTGAGATGCTACACCTCGTCTAGATGAATACCAGCTTATCTTTATGCTTGTAGACACCTTTCTTATTCAGGCAAGAAACAATATAATCCACTAGTCCTCATGGGTCAAAAAGAACACATCGTGTCGTCTATGTTATGTCACACTTGAGTTGTCCCATAACTATACTAATATCTACCCGTACAGTTTCATACTAATTATAATAATATTCCTGAATAAAATTTGAAAGCAGGCAACACATGGAATCGTATCATCTGGATGGACGAGAAGGTGTTCCTGTCGTCTGCAGATGGGCATTGCCATGTGTGGCGGCCGGACGACAAGCGGCTGGATCCGTGCTACACTCTGCCTCACGAACGATCTGGTAGAATCACCATCGGTTTCTGGGGGTGGAGTTGGTGAACTGGTCGAGGTTTCACCTTGAATGAACTTCACATAATATGTGGCCATCCTGGAGGAGTGAATGCTGCCGTCAGTTCGGACCCTCTACCTCGAGGAGGTCATGCCCACAATCCAGCTCGTTCAGGACAACGAACAGCTCCGTCCACACCGCACGAGAGAAGACCGCCTTGCAGGACAAGGACAACAAAATTGACGGTATACCCTGGCCTCCGAAGTCACCGTACCTCAACTGCATTGAGAACATCTGGGGCCTGATGGTGCGGCAGTGGGATTCGGGTCGACATGTCTACCAAGTCTGGGAGTCTCTCAGGGGGAGCCTAGAAGTATGCCAAAATATCGTGGCCATCGACTCTTCCAAAAAAACAAATCTTGATGCATTTTATAGGACCTCTCACATCATCAAGTGGAAACTAACAGATGTTAATCACAACATACACTTGTGTCATATGAATTCCTTCTTTATTTGACCACACAGCATAGACTATCGCAGAAAAACTCGCGTATCACGACATTTTCTGTGAAATCCTGACTGATAAAGTTAAAAGTTTTACTTCAAATTGATTAATATTTTACAACTTGATAGTTGTAAAAGCCCTACAAAATAATAAGCCCTTCCCACTCGTCTGGGAACAGACGTGTAGAACGTATCAACAGGACATATTTATTGTCAAAAAAAACGTCACCCAACGCCTTGTTTCATAGCTTTAGTCCTCTTACCACACATAATGCTTTCCTGGAACAAAAAATGAATTCATGCCAGTAATTTCCCATCAAGAAACATCAATGTCGGTAATCTAGTATTTATTAACAGGGCCAGGTCTCAGCAGGAAGTTCCACGAAGACTCGGGTGGTCCTCCTTACTGTGGGTTAACAAAAGAAGCCATGTCGTTTTTGAGGTTCAAAAACCAGGCCAGTGTAAACTCTTCAAAATATCGCGAGACCAAAATTAATAAAAATACATCCCGCCGTACCTTTCCCCAACATCAAAACCCCTTTGCTTCCAACTCATTCACAACTAATCACACTTCGTCAAACGACCTATCCAGCAGACTTCTATATAATGACCTATTACAGGCATTATTGATATTACATACACAGCTCCTTAAACAGCTTATGGTTGCCTTAACATGTTAGTTCCGGAATTTATTTTAGATCAGGAATAAAAATAAGCATTCCACCAGCCACCATTACAACCTCATAATTCTCGCATAGTTCCTCCATTGAACCTGAAGGATGGAAAAAAGGACTGTACTACATACGCCTACAGTTAAGTGGGACAAGAACAAATCAACGCCTAAGTCACATACATTGACCATAATTCAATGTCATATTAGTATATTACTTAGCCCTGACTCTTAGGAACATGTTCAGGAATCTGCGACCCAGTTAGCAACCTGACGTTTTAAGTATAGTTTATGAGCACTTCAGAATATATCGCCCATGGAGTGAACCATCTTGTACAAAAGCTCTACTCATTTGTTAGTATCCTGCTTGTTCAAGCGAAAAACCAACCCGAAGAAGTCTCAACACACAGTGAAAGAAGGTTGGACATCCTCGACCCATATGCACTACACATTCAGGGGTTACCACATGAGTGAGGTAAGTTCTCATATTACATGTACTGTTGTAAAATGGACGATGGAGAGGCTACAGCATGATTTGAATCGGAATACCATTTCTGTAAGGCTACCAACATCCCTGGTAAAAGTCTGCAGTTCCACTTCAGATTTGACTGATTTATAACCCTGCACATCCCCTTGCACTGGGGTGGCAAGCCGTATATTTATCTAGGTGTAAACAAAGGGCAGCTTGAAAAGTATGGTTGCTTGGTGCTTTTGGAGTTTGTCATTTTCCCCCAAGAGGAAGATACTCCACACTCCTTGTGTTAGGCTGTTCCTAAGCTCGTAAACAGAACAAAGTCACCAATTTTTGAACCCCATTGGTCCGTGTTTTCTCGCTCATATTAAAAAGTCATGAATTCGCCTGAGAACTCTTGGTCGCAGATGCTCGGATATATACACATCTTCACATCGATGAAATAAACAAGGTGTCACCAATAACATACTGTAATATCATACGATCAGGTGAGCAAGGCTTACTGTATGCCACACCACGACGAAAATTATTGTTGTTGTATCCATATATAATAATGTAAAAGCTCGTATGTGAAGGAGTAGGAAAGGATAAAAGAGATCTCATCATTATTATTACGAAGCAGATATCCGTTCGCTGTTGTTCTGTGGCATCGATTGTATGAACAGCCATATAGTGTATATGAGCCATGTATGAGCAGTTAAGTATATTACAATATACATTTAATACATACCCAAGAACATTCACACACTTGCATAAAACATATTGTCAAATGTTTAACTGGCATTCCACCACGGATTATATCCCTATATTGATAAGAAGAAAAGTAAGGTCATATGGTTGGTATGTAAATACATTAATACCAAAATGTTAAGAAGAATAATAACCTTTTCAACCTGAATGGTCTCTGTTGTAGATATTCTCATCTGAATAAATTGTGCGACAAAGCATGAAGCTCACAGTGTCTGGCATTGCTGATGTCACCATACTGATTTTAACACTGAAGAAATATACAGTACATGATCAATTTCTTGACTACTTGGTGAACAAAAAACTGTTGGTATCTGCTCCCGTCCTATTTGGCCAACTGTAAATCTTCGGCAATGCTATGGGCCATGAAGGGGTACAACTAAGAGGCGACAGCCAGCCTCAGCAGATAAGGACAGAATGTGACAGACAATTATTACGAAAAAGTGGCACTCCTCTCCACGAAGAAAGCATGTCCGATGTCCCATACAGACGTTCAGTGTCGATTACTTGTAAAATACTGAAACTTGATAATGGCCTGGCTTGATTGTCATAGCAATAAAAAGGACCATTTAATTTATCCAAACTGTGAAATGACCAGAGGAACTGAGGAATCACGCTCAAAAGAGGAACCAAAAGAAGCCGAGGGGAAGCATCTTGTCTGTTGCTACCAAGAGTCGTCTTGAGCTCACGTCAGTGGTTATTGAAAGCTAATGGAAGATACAAATGTGGAATATATGGATATAAAAACAGAGAGAAAAAATTGAGTCAACACTGTTGTTGTCTCTTGTCTACTTTCAAATAATGTGTAACCCTGTCAGCAGGTTAAAAAATTGTAAGCCTATCCTTGAATGCCCGAGGGCATGTGGAAGATTTCCAAAATTCAATTAAATATTAGCGTCAGATGGTATTTTGGACCATTGGCTAATCTTGCAAAAAATATTGAACAGGCTTTACATTAATTTTTCTCCAGGTTGGTGACAAAACACGCACGAAAATACCCAATTTAAAACGACACGACACGACCATAACAATGCAGGAACACCAGATGCAACACACCGATCAGATATTTTAAAAAAACGACGGCATTTGGCATAGTGTTGTATTGGAACAATGATTTTGTTTCAAGGCTATCTCCAATAGCTATCATTTTCACACGGTAATCAAGGGTTATACTGTATAACAACACTTCAAACATTGCTTCACTTGGTATATCAAATGCACTCGAAAATAGTGCTAATGCTCAAACTAGATGGTAGCTGTTACTCGGCAAGTACCACAATATATTGTGATGAACGGCACAAAATACCAGAAGCTGAGGTTATCTAATCTTACGAATGACACTGACTCATGATACATGCAATAGGTATTGACATGGATTAGACCTCGATTAGGGATATGTGGTGGGCAGTTTTAGAGCAAAAGGCATGGCATCTACAAGGGCACGACACGTCAACTTGTCTGGCCCTTTGAAGAACGTCATTACAAAAATAATTATATTCCCATCTCACGTTGAAAGAGGGAAAATTCTTGAGACAATACGCATAACTATTTGCGAAGAGATCTCAAATACAGACTTGCCTTAAATCATTACCATCTGGCTTCTGCACAGTTCTAAAGAGATGTATGGTGTGAAAGAGGCTGTAACTAGCCAAGATTTGTGCAGCTCGTTTACGAATGGCTACGACGCGACAATGTGAGGACAGCAACCACGAGAGGACAAGCTCACCATAGACTGAGATTCTCATCACGACAAAGTGGCAGTTCAATCTGTACGAGTAGACAACATGACAAGAAACGATTCCACGCCCCAAGCAGACGCTTAATGTCTTTATTACCTGCGATTATTGAAACTTGATAAAGCCTTCCATGATTGTAATCGCCATAAATAGGTCCATGTGATTCTGAAAGAAACAGAAAAACTGACTGAAATGATTCTCATAAGATGGCAGAGACCGTAAGGACGTCCTTTGCCTGGTGCCATCAAGAGTCGCGCTGGACTCAGCGGAGTTTCCCAGCTAATATGTTTCTGACTGATGGTGTATTGGAAGCCACAAGAAGACACAAAGATGGGACAGACGGAGGCAAACACAAAGAGAAAAATATAAGGCAGGAAAGACTGACCCCTATCCCAAAAAGTACATTTCCAGCTTGGGCGATCTGCAACTGCTAGCGAAACTACAAGGAACGAAGTTTCCGCCGATGTACCTCTTTAGATTCCTCAATCAAAAATCATATTTCGGATAAGTCATACGTCCGTGCAGGTACAGAATGACATTTCTCATGTGAATGTGCATGGAAACCAATGATTTTTTTTTACTCCTCACTTTCTTTCTCTTCTCAACATGATATAGTTCAATAATACGATAATTCCAGTAACAATTCAATCATCACTCTATATTCATTGGCGCAATAAAATTGCACCCTTACATGCAGCAGAGCATGTACCAGCATTGCCAAAATTCAATCAATTATGTGTGCACTCAAACTGCAGCAGCATCTCTCTAGTGTGTCCATGCAGACGACTAATACTAGTCGTAGAAGTGCGCTTACACCGGCTTACACTTTCTAACACCTCGGTTCCACAGCTATTCACATAGCAACATGACCATTTCATATTATCTTCTGCGTGATATTCAGGTACGAGGAAAACTGGTTGAGCAGGTCAGCCAGTTTGTATACCTGGGCAGTGTCCTTGAGAGTAATGGCAGAATTGATGGGGAAATAGACAGGA
>JYFJ02007607.1:0-15102 GCA_000934665.2 Catajapyx aquilonaris
AGCTGCGCCTCTGGCGGCCAGACCTTACATCACACTCACACCCCGCTAGAGGGAAAACGGCCGCAGTTTTGCCACCATACCCTGTTTATCCATCTTGGGCATAGGAATGTAATGACCAAGATTTGTGAGGGGAGATAAATTGAATTCCACAAGGCTTTGTTTCGATGCGGTAAGTTCTAAAATTTCACAGTTTCTGCGGATCCGGATGGAGAATGAATTAAAAATACTGCTTTAATCCTCTTTACCAATCAAAAGCTTGCCTTCTAAATAGTGCCTGCAGACTTCACTTACAGCTCTAAAACTGCGAGGACTGTAGCAAAGCCAATTACGGTGCATTCACTCCGAGTACTGCACCGCAAACCTTCTCAAATATTAACAATAGAAGATCCCTCCTACCCAACATACATTGTGTTACAAAATTTCCGTTTTTACATGCTGGACATTACTTGGCCGGATCCATTCGATTCAATTTCGACTCATAATCATGCAGGCATTATAATGACCATGCTCAGTATTCACTTTTGTTCTCACTCACAAAGAGCATTATATCATATTAGAAAAGAACGCATTGGACATTTTTCTCTGCAAAATATCCCAATATGATTATACTTTTTTTCAATAAAAAATCTCCATGCCACCAGAATTATCTTTCGCATAAAATACAGGCAAAAATGTAATTACGACCGAGTCAGATGGAATGCGATTAGGTTTGGGCGATCGGCGCAAGCTGGTTGAATATATAGGCACGTCCTTCTCCATGTCCCGCCATTTTATATGATTCTGCCAAACCGGGAGCTACATGAATCTCCCGTGACATAACACAACGAATAAAAGGGGGGGATACGGCCCGTTAATTTGCATCTTATTGTTGCGCGCGGACGTATGAAAGCTTGTTATTCAATAACAGCTGTGACATAAACAATGCGACCCCCGCTCCGACAAAATGCGAGGTGAATATAGCGCATTTTCATAGCAATCGTAATCCCTATAGAAGCAGGAGAAAAACCGCTCAAATTCACCGGCCGGGGTTTTGTGTTGGTTTTTCACTTTATTTTAGGCGGCAACCCTTGCTTCAAAGGGAGGGAGACCTGACGTTTAGGAAACAATTATGGTAAAAATTCTGGCCGTGTCCCGACACCAACATGAACGCGGTGTTATATCCCTGGAAAAAAATCATGGTCCGCAGGTGGCCATCACTGGAAACTCGGGTCGGGGAAACGGGGCAACTAACTTTTGCCGTTAAATCCCAACATCGGGGCCGGCGAGATGAGGCGATAAAAGAGCTTCTTCCAAGTGCTACGACAGTCGATATATGGCCGCATGACAGCCCATTGTTGGTTGGTTGGTAGGAAGGGTTACCCAGCTTGTATGGCTCTGTCTGAGTCGAGATGACAGCCCATATCGTCAGATGACAGCCCATAGTAACGGACTAGACCAGATCCCCCAGCGACATCCCAGCCAGCAATGTTATTTTCAGCAACACGTGAAACTGCCCGATGGGAAGAAAACGGCCGGTCGTGATTGGTCCATGTGGCGCATGCGCAAGTGGCTGTGACAGCGTTTTGTGACCAAGCCATCACTGCTATTGTTGAAAGTAGCTGCGATCAGTAGCAGTTCTCCTTGTTTTTTTTCGGCAGAGGCATGATCAGTCAGCGAATTACATGACGACAGGACCAGCGCTAATTGGCTCCTTTATCGGCCAGTTTATTCACCCATACTGTACATGCACACAGTCGCCACCAGGAACCGGCCCCCCAAAAAAAGCACATTATTCATTAGTTCGTCGACCTTCGTAGGCTGATGCGTGGTCGCTTCCTCTTTTGGGCCATTCAGGACACCTTTTGTGATCTGCTCTTTTCATTGTGTCGGTATCGCTGTGTAGGTAATACACACGCGCACTTCTCCCCGGTTCTGTGTAATTACTTCCAAATGCTAGGTTTCGGCCTAGACTATATGCTGGTGGGGGAGTTGAGCAAGAAAAAAACTCCGGAGAATATAATAACTGGGGCCCAATAGGGGCCACCTAGTGTGCAAAATGGCATAAACAGGAAAGCTGTTAGGGAGCTCCATTACACCCCCAAAAAAGAGAGTAATGAACATGATGGAAGCCTGCAGTTTCTAGGAGCTAAATGGTTCTCGTTCTGAAAGGAACAGAGCCAGCTTTTGGCCATGTGATGGCAGATGCGGTTCATGGCTTGGGGCTTTGCAGTCCAAATAATTTAACGGCATCGAATTCACTGTTTCGTTGCTTGTCTTGGAAACAATTTTTTCTGAACTACACTGTATGAATGATACAGTTCTGGTCATGAGTAGTTAATTAGCTGGCCCAGTTGTGTTGAATTTTCGGATGATAAATTATGCAAGGTTTGGTAGAGAAATCACACGGAAGTCGGCCAGAATCAAAGAGCAGTTTGACTTTGTTTAAGTTGCTTGTTCCTCTCACTCGCATTGCATGTTGGATAAGTTATATGGGCTAGCCTGCGGTATAGTAGCTGGAAAAACATTTCGTTTATTTCCAAACGCTGGAAGGACTGTGAGCAGTTTCTGCAAAATACGATGTCCGCACGAAGTGTTCTGATTAGATATTACCTTACTCATTGCAAGTTTGCAGCCTCTCCTAAATGTATGCATGCTCATTTCTCACATCTCTTCCTTCAGCAAAATCCAAGTACCTATTTTCTTGACTCCCGTTTTTTTTATATTCTGGCTCTCACCCATAGCCCCCTCGTTCGTTATTCCGTGTGCACAAAGCCCGAGAAGTTTTTAAGCTTCCCAAGTGCAGCAATAAAATTCTGCTCCGGAATACGAAATCATTGCAGCCAAGATTGTATGGAACTTAAAACTTTGTTTGGGATAATGAAAGCCGCAATTAAGTGGCTATAATTGTCTGTTTTAAAAAATCGGAGAACCCGGATCTTTTCTAAGAAGGTGCTGGAGGAAAACTCCGGATCTAGACGTAACCCTTTATAACCCCCTCCGAACAAATTGCCATGTGACGCTACTTGCGTTTTAATCTATCCGAGATGCGTTATAAATAACTGGCTCGGGCGCTACCTGCAGCACCACACTTATCATGAAAATATTTTCTTGAACGCTGCAAAGGTTATGAATCTTGGGAGGAATATTTATGGGCTCAAGTGGATGAAACCGATATGGCGCACTGTGCAAAGCAATACTTTCTCATGTCCATTGGCAAATCTCATCTTCGAACTGATTTATCGCCTCCACGTTTCACCCTCCTTGCGCAAACTTTTGTCTTCGCGAATTATAATAAAAGAAAGGCGCGAATCAGCCGCGCATATGAAACACCAGAAAGCCATTCACAGGCACGTGCGCTCAAATAATAGAATATCCATTCTGGAAATGACTCCGGAGTGATATGACTTCCTAATACAAGCTGGGCAGAATGCATGACCGCAATTCACGCACAGCTCCAAGCACGTTCTTCCTGAGTAACCGATAATTTTCCAGCGGTCTCAAAAACAAACATGGCATCAGCATGACCAAAGAGGCGGATTGCACAACGAGAACAAATGGTAATTGCAGAAAATTCTATCCGCCAAATGACATCGTTCGACGCCCAGAATAATTTTTTTTGTCCACCATGTAGTGCGTGACATGTACGTCCTTGTTTCGCTGGTTAATGAAAATATTACACGGCAATGATAACACGACACAGGGACGGGTACAGAGTATACATTAATATTTTAACAGTGTACACGTATGAAAACACTAATCAGCAAATAAACCTAAATTAACCTAAAAAAACAATAATTAATTTAATGAATCATTGCAAATAAATACTTCAATTAGTCGACTCATAACCAGCAAGTACTATTCTTTCAGAAAAAAATTTGCCCCAGCCAACTCCGCCTCGCTGTTTTTGACATGTCATTACAAACTGGCATTACCAATTAAAAAGTTATTCAATTATGGTGAGTGCCGAAACTGTCTCAACTGTTTACGCACATATATTGTACAAGCAGAGTATATACATCTCGACCTGAATAGACGGGAAAAAACACATAGCCTTGCAGCTAAACCCGAGCATATTAATCACAATAATAGATATTAGGTTTTGACCCCTCCAAGTTTTTCGAGAGTCCATCAACTCTCATTGGTTTCTGTAAAAAAATTTAAGCACTATCAGTTGACAACGTGGATGATTTCCGTACAGGTATATGCCCCCATCCGTCCCCAGATTTATTTCCAGCAGCGTTATGGCCCCGAAAATGTGCACGCTATGCACAAATAAAGAGCCTTCCAATCGTCGTATAAGCCAGAGACATCGCCTCGGAGAAGATTGATCCTCTCAATTATTATTCTAATTGATCCAAACGGCACGTGACAAGCTCGTGTGGGCAACCGGAACCTACCGGATCAAAATCCGAAAGAAAGACACGAAATCTTGTTGTTGACTTAATTTTAGAGCTGACAAAATATCCAAAATATATTTTACAAGATGTCTTCTTTTAACCTGGGCTTTTCGCCCACGATTCCTAGACGCGTGGCTTTGTTTGGACCTTACCGGGCCCCAAACTTTGTTAGCAGGCGGGACCTACGTTTATAGAGTTAGCCGCTGGAAGGCTTTTCCTGCAGTCAAACCAGAGCACGTTTATTAATGACGTTAGCAAAAGCCTTCCTCGCTCTTGCAGTCAGGCATCGCCCTCTTACCTTACTACTGAAATAATTAATCTTCCCCGTCTTCGTCGAAAATGTAATTTAGAATCGAACGACAGGGCCTTATCCCAGTTCAAGTTGGGCGCAAAAACCCTTAAGAATTTAACTTCCGAATAAATGGTGCCCCCTAACCTTACAGGTCTGTCAACTAACAAGTCGGCTGCTTATTCAACTTGACTCGTGTTTGTATCAGAGGTCTGCAGAGATGCTCCTGAGAAATGTTGACGGACAAGCGGAAGGGCTTCAATTATTCAGCTGCACTGCAGGAGAAATTCGGTATAAGCTGACGGTTTATAAGGCTCGGAGATGTAATGTTCCTCTTTTTTTACCTCCCTTCTTTTCCTTAGAAGATGACATTCGTGTAAAACAACACCAGACGTAGACGCAGGCCTTCCATATTGGAAGCAATTGACTGGCTAAAAAATGGCCTGTGGTCCGCAACACTGGGAGCAAGCTTGATGAAATAATAACTCCAACAAGGACCTAACTTGAACCAAAATAAAGCACCGGGAATTGATTTTACGTCCTGTATTTTTTTTTTGCTTCTATTCTGCTCTGAACGAACATCATCTGCCTAGCGCCAAGATTAGTCTCCGGGCGGGGCACAGTTTGGTAGAAAAGCAGCGGACACTTGAGACAAGGGAAAGCTATTTTTTGTGTGCTCCAGGCGTGAAAGATTTACAGTCAGACGTACTTCCCACTTAAAGTTAAGTCTCTGACTTGGAGCGTGACACGTGAACAAACTGAGCAGACAACGGTGACATAAATTATTTGTGCTAGCAGTTGCGAATGGAACGGGAGGCTGGGAGGGTGGTGAAGAGGAAAAAAGAAATGAGATGAAGCGACGAGGGGGCGATGATGACGAAGCCTAAGGGAATTAGAAGCCTTCTGTGCAGACAGCCAATCAGAGAAAAAAACACAATTGTTTACGCACAAAGAAATAGTGAGGACAAAATGTCAGCTGGAAATTTCAACCAGACCGTGCAGTATATTGAATCACAATGCAACTGTTGTTTACTCGCCTTAGGTGTCACGCCGATATACGATCTGATCCAACACAATTTCATCCTCTATCACTGCGCGGAAAGCAAATGAACGTGTTGTTAGCCTTCCCCACTAGTCACGTTAGAACAGATCGGTTAGCACCCATTACGACACTGCCAACACGCCGGAAAAATGGGGCTGTCAGTTGATTGTAACTCTAGTTAGCGATTAGCCAGATAAAAACCCGAGCTGCTAATACTGTTTATAAAGATTGTTTGCTATTTGGTGGCTACTTTTTTGTATTGAATTTGGCAGTGCTAAAGGCGAACTCCGCGGTTTGTAAATGTCCCGTCGGTCCCGCCTTCACCGCACAAAATGTATGCCCCCAACGCACAAAACATGTCAAGTCGCCTTTCCCCTTAATATCCTCCGGGTCCTTTTGCTGCCTTTTTCACTTGTCACCGATATCGACACCGGCTCGAAAAGCATCGGAATATCGGCGAATCCATTACTTCCCACCCACATCCGCCGCCGCCAACAAAAAAAAAAAAAACTTACCTCCGTACTCCGCACACGCCAGCTGTACGAGCAGCCCTGAGAAGAATATCAGCACGGTCCTCCACATGTCAGCAGGTTACTTCACGGAGACCACGTGGTCGCCGCCCGGATCATGACAACACCCGGCTCATGACAACACTCCGTCCCCACTGTTGTTGTCGTGTGTGTGTGTACAGGCTATATATATTTTAACCAATGCCGAGAGGTGCGGTCAGTCCAGAATGTTGACCGGCGCCGATGCCGCTGAACTTGTGGATGAACCAGAGCGGCGGCATCGGCAACCGACCGGCCGACTGTGCCTCTGCCCCAAAGTCCCGGCGACTATAAGCAACGCCCACCCCTCTCGGAAAAGCTGCCCGCACACGCGCGCAACCCGCATCGCATCGCGCGGCTCCGGTGTGTTACATCCGGATACAGACGTATCAGGTGTCAGTGCGCGATTCGACATGTCAACTGGGTCAGGGGGCAGGTTGCAGTCGGGATGGGTGCAAGAAGGTGCAGATATATGGGGGGCATATGCAGACGACTTACACTTTCAATGGGGGTGTAGGCGGCGTTTTACCAGAACTTATAGTAACATTTAATCGAATCGTGCAATACAAAAAGGGCCCAATTGTGACCACTTCACTATTTATTGAAACTTATAATGAGCTGTATTTTAATTTTGATTAAAATTGAGTTTCCAATCCGCTACAGCACATATCATTTTTTTAGTTCTGAGTTTGGTTTTTCCCACTTGGGCCCTTGATGTATTGCACGATTCAATTTGATAGTGACGTGTGGGGGTGTTGATATGCAGCCTACACACTAGTTCATTTCCCAGTAAAATGCATTTGACCTATATTGTGTATGACATTTGACAAGGTTGTGCAGTTTGGCGGCCCGCTTATCTAAAAATATTTTGTAGCCATTTGCAGTAGCTTGCAACAGCAACCTACGCAAGTATTGTGCAAATAACTTTCCCTTGATCCTCTTATCATGCACCGGTACGCAGTTTTACAAATGTAATGCCTTCAGACTTTAAATACTTTTAAAGTGGTCTTATCAAAACAGGATGAATTAATTATTGCGAACTATTTTGTGCTGTCCACTCGAATAGCAAAAAAAATGTTAATTAATGAAAAGCTTCGAAAAAGTAAATGCTTGAATAACTTACGCGAAACAACCGGCTTTTGACACAGGTTTAAGTAATCAGAAAAATTAGCTTTGCAGCAAAATTTTAACGCAACTGCCCAATCGTATCTTTATCATGTGTCACACCAATATATAGTATCTCTGATATTTTTTTGCCACGTATTTCTGCAATACCTCACCTTTTATTTGCTATTCAGAGTAAATGAAAACTGGTTGAATACGTAGGTGTATAACTTGGACTAGCATTGAAAGAAATGTTTTTGTCTAACACAACTGAGTACAAACGGTGCCATGCAATGAGTCAGAATTTGTAATAATTTCCTTATCGACCCAATTCCTGTAATCCACCTTCCAACCTTGTTATGACTGATTAGACCCCCTGCCTGTTCTAAATCTGTACTCAGCTAAACGTGGCGAGTGGAGAACATGGAAGGATACTTCATTTGTCGCAATGAATTATTGAGCACAGGTTGACTTTTCCGTGTCAAGGGGCGCACCAATGTATCCTAGACTAAAGTTGGTACAAAAAAAACTCTACTGGACTAGAATGAGTGGGGATACGAAAAGAAATGCGAGGCCAAGCTTCAAGGTTGAGAAGGAGGCAAGGCAAACACTAGCTGGCCCACTTAGACACCGAAACAAACAGTGCTCCGGACTCTGGGTGGGGGTAGTGCTGTTTGCCCTGCCATTCAAAAGAAAAGACGGGGTAAATGAGCTTCAAGTAGTTAGCAGGTGATGAAGGGCACAATGACTTCACTTCTGTACCGAGGATAATTGGAGCAGAAGGATGCCTAGCAGGAGGGGAAGTTTGAACTAAAGTGCGTGCTACACTAGGGGTACCCCCCGCGAAAATAATTTCCTGCCAGAATGTTAAATGAGGACCTCCTTTGCCTCCGTACCATGTAAGGGCAGGTCGTTTTCCTACACTTACAAGCACTTCACTCGGGGGTTATTAGTCACTGTTCCGTAGACTAATCATTAACACGTCATTATTTTCCCATCTGCTAATTTCACACTGTTATTAATTACAATGGTGGATACGGTGGGGATTCTGGACGGTGTTCGGTTTTAATTGCGTGCATGTCGACAGTTACGCACATATGGATACATATTTGGAGGCAAAAAAATAGGAGTTAAAATATTCGCTTTGGCATGGTGTGTACAAATTCAATTACAGCGCAACACGCTTACTGTGATATTATTTTCTGCTTGCCTGTAATAAATATTTTGGATCATATTGCAATCAGCAATAACGCTGCCATAGTGTAGAAAAATACTTCTAAAAATTATAATAGCACTGAAATTAATTTATTATACTGCATCATAAATGCTGTGATTCGTTCATCAATCAATAATTACATATCTTAAATGAGGAAGATAAGTTTAAAAGAAAAGCTTGCAAAACAAGATGGTGCAGTTGTTCAAGAGGTGGGAGAAGAGAAAAGGTTAAGAAGTAGTGTTTACTCCAGTTATCTATTTAAAGCAAGATTTAAAGTGAAGCAACACGTCGGAAGTAACAATAAGAAACTGTCTGGATTATTGCTTTAGCACTGTTTGATGGAGTAAACATCCCAGGACATTGCTCCTGTACTGCTGTACATCTGTTTTGAAAGGTTGTGACCTGAACACTGCACCACAGGGCTACATATTAATATGCAAAAGACACCGAAGCAGGTTGGCGTAGTGGATAAGGCGTCCGACTGCTAATCGGGAGGTCCTGGGTTCGAATCCCGGGGCCGGCAACTCTGACCGTGGTTTTCTGTGGTTTCCCACGGTCCTTCCAGGAAAGTTCCGGAGTTGTTTCCGTAATTAATAGGCCACAGCCGCTTCCTTCCGTCCCTATCCTATCCCAATGAGCACAGTAAAATGAAAGCAAAGAGTTCCAGCCAAAACAAACTTCCCCCCTAAAGAGCCGATGGCTGATAACGGGGTATGAATTATTTAAAAAATATGCAAAAGACAATCCAACCTAATCAAATCTCTCAACAACCAGTAAAACACTAGCGTCCTGTTCCGAGACACTATATCATGTTCAACTTGCTACAACAGACACCTTTAACAGATCATTATTTAAGTTAAAAATTAAACCCGACTAATTCCACAAGACTACGCACAAAAGGTCCACTCCTACGTAAATTAATCAATATTAAAATTCATTTTTGTACACTAATTTCTCTCCCAAGCCATTCAATCCAGCACAGTCACTTAAAACAAAAAAATAGAGCCTACATTATGCATAGCCCCACCCTCCCAGCATTTCATAGACAACCACCAACAAAAGGCACTTCTCTCTCTATTTTTTTTGTGTACCTCCCTAACCAAATCCCCACTCGCAATACATACTGCATGGTGACCGCAACGAACTGCATAATCACCCCCCGTGTATAATTTACACGGTGTTAGAATACGTGCTGCTTAAAAGTGGAGCACCAGAGAGAGAAAGGGGGGGGGGGGGGTGNGGGGGTGTTCCTCTCGCTGTATGTTGCCATTCCCGTGGCAGCAGTCCGGGGACTTGCGACGTTTTGCGGAAAGGACCCTGGGGAGAGTCGGCGGAAACCCCCTAACCCTGTGACATTAATATATCCCCGAGGCTGAAAAACATTAGCAAGCCAACAAGCCCGAGGTCCCCCCGCCAGTTTTCTTCACACGCAAACCAACCTACGTTATTATTACGCTCTGACTATGATTTCCTTGTTTCGTGTCGAAGGTGATTTTATTTTCCACCCCTCCTTATACCAAGACCACATTGCGCAACTGGTTCGAATATATTTATAACAAAAAAAAAAATTGGATGACTTTTTCCTCCCTGACTGTTGTTTTCTACGTCTCCAAATGATGGTGGTTAAGCGCTTTCGACCCAGAGTTTGCTTGCTGCGGAGGCCCTTTTGTTTCCTTTTCCTGTGGAGGAAGTTTCTAATTTCCTTTAATTTATTGGCTGTGGGTAGCAAGACAGAAATGGACCTAATAAATAAAATTTACAAAAGTAGACGATTCCTCCGGGGTGCATTTTGGGCTATACGCGATTAATAGCCGCGAATTTTTTTTCGTGCTTCGGAATTGCTCCGAGCTGCAGGAGATTAAATAACTGCTCCATTCTAGCTTTTGAGGTGGAGCTATCACTACCTTAATAAGGGTAACAACTTTAAAATTTTGTATCGATAGATTGTAACGCATTTTTTATTGAGCACGTGCTGCGTTCATCCAATGAGTAGACTAATGTGAAACGAACGGTTCAAAGTTACCTACCAATTAGAAGTTTGTAAATTTCCCCTTTTCCATTCCGTCGAGGTGATAAGACAAGGAACAAGCAGGCAACACGCATGCATCACGGTGGCCAGGTAGCGTAACATTAAATTCACGAGCAAAAGACGGCCGATTGACAAATTACTACGTGTGAGGCTTGTAGAGTTGGCAAGTTGGAAGACCGGCTCTTTTCTTTTTAAGGGGGAGTACCTAATTTCTCTTTCCTTCCGTCCCCCATGTTTGATGGCAGATTAACGCCTAACGTTGGTGCCTTTGGCTCGATTCTTTTCTGATACGCTTATATACGAAGTAACTCAACTTGACCTCCCGCCCCCAACATCACTTGGCCTCTAATAATGCCTCCGGTGAAAGCCAACTTTGCTGAACTGCACTTTATTAAATATGAAGAGGCGAGTCAAGTTGCAAGATATTGATGGGTCTGAGCCGGGTTCAATCACAAAGTAAATCTGAGGCTTAGGCTCACACCTAGCCTTAGAAACATGAAGGGTGTCTATGGTGAAATATTAATTGCAGAAATCTTGACATGATTTAACGAATTGCTCCAACAATAATAGCTAACTCTGTATCATGTCATGCACAGAACAATGAATTATTTCTTTAAAAAGTACTCATGCTGATGGCAATATTATTTTTTATCTCTTCATTGCCCGTAAGGCACATTTTCATTTTTCAAAATAGTTTACTTACGACCTCTTGTACATTGTGTAATTTATGCAGTAGAATAATATAACAGTACGCATATTGATGACATTGTTTAATTTGCCCTCTCCTAGCCCATAAGGCACAGTGTTTTCCAATGTTATTTAAATTTTTATTGCATTTTTACCATAGGCTAACATTGTTTCATCCAGTTTGTACGTATATTAGGCTGATAACTGAAACACAAAGGACAAAGCCACTGCATTGCGCTGAATGGAAGTATAGGTTAGTGTTACATCAAGCGAGCGTTGGAAAAAATTCATGTTTTTCGTTGAATAAAAACAATCCCTTTTCTATTATAAATTTACCCAAGATAAAAGTCCCAGCTTGATTTAACACCACATTTTCTCTCATTCTAATTCTGGTGCAAGCAGTGGCCTAATGTGAAGACGAGAGATGGGGCATGCTGCTCGGCATTTTTTTTTAAATATGCGGATTTAGATGGATGGATGTGTAGAATGTGTTTGTTCGTGTCATTATTTTCATTATCATAAAACTCACCATAGCTTATGCGTGTACCTGACCAATCACCAGAGGTTTGTCATGTCTGGTCAAAGGAGATGGCAAGGTGTTGTGAACATTATGTCATCGCTGCAATTCAAACTGACGGCTACCCCATGCTTGGGACAATGCCGTGAAGAAATGACTGAATGAATGATTTTCTCTAATAATAATAATTTGAGGCATTATCAATATATGAAAGTATTGTAGTACACGTTAAAACATATAGAAAACTTGGTCTCATTTCATCCTATACAGTACCGTAAACAATGTAGAGATCACTGAATTAAGAACCTGTAGCTTAATACTACACAAGGATATGATTTAATAATAATAATAATAATAATAATAATAATAATAATAATAATAATAATAATAATAATAATAATAATAATAATAATAATAATAATAATAGTTCAACCTGTAACACTCCAATTCCTTTATATTTTAACGGAATGAGTATGGTTCTCTAATATATTTGAATATATGTGAATTGAGAGAGAAATTGAAATGATTGAGCTGAAATCACATTATCATGAGTACCTCTGGTTCATACTGACTTGTGAGAACAAATCAGCCTTTTTCTCAGACGAGCCGCATACACACATAAACTAAAAAAGAGATCCGCTTTAACATACTTTTGATATGTTTAGCAGGAATAAACGCCACCTCCTGTACCAAAAAGTGTACGTTAAAGCCACCGTCTGGTACGTTGGAATTTCTGCTCCAGAGGAATTAAGAAGGCAATTTAAGAATCCGCACTCCCCCATGTAGGACATATTCGCCAGGAAGAAAAATCGAAATGCCGCTGTGCGCTTCCAAGCCCATAACCTTTTGCCGGTTTGGATGTCCGTTTCAGGAGCAAAAACCGAATTCATCCAACCGAAAATGGGTGGGGGAAAAATGATCTCGGAATCCTCATTACAGAACCGTCCAAGGAAATGGGAACTCATTGGAAGCTGGTCAACATCTTTTTGGTTGGGTGCTGTTCGTCATCTTCTTTTTCTTCTTTTTTCATTCTTTTTTTCTATACCCTTCCAACACCGCCTGCATAACAGCACACGGTTAAAGGGTGTGGGTGAAAAAGCTTTCCGTGCTTTGACCCATAACTTAGACGTGACGCGGGCATAACTCCTCATCTAGATTCTTCACCCCAGGCGACCAAGAGTCAACGCTACCCCCCTTTCATACTTTATTACATTTTGCTGCCACTTCTCCCCCCACGTGGGCCAACCCTTCTGTTTAATTATGTACTAATCCAACTGCCACGCACATATTTCTTTTTTAACCCCAACAATGCCGGAAACCACGCGTACCTGAAGAAACTTAAATTTATAATAAGCCTGGTTATTATAAAATATGTCGCCAGCAGCAACTTTTAATTTACAGAACTGGAAGCCATGTCTAAAAGGCATGTAAATATAATCAAAATGCACATACTGGTCGTATACGCGGTAAATGATTTTAATCAGTTTTTCACCAGTGAATTGGTTCAATTATTAAATTTTTCCTCTTATTTGACTAAACATTTAGCCCGTTTTATACACTAAAGAAAACTTCACATTCAAAGCAGCAGATTTTTTATGTTGATGCAACCAGCTCTAATGAGTCAGCTGACAAAATATTCACTTACTAACTTCAAATGAGTGGTAGGTCCCATATAATTTTTAAAGATATCAACACATCCTTGAGTATAGTCATCTTCTAGGATTTAAAATGCCATAAATCTGAGTGAGGTTAAGATCATTATTTTCATGCTCCAATAATATTATGCTTCTGGTTTGCCAAATAATTGTGACATAGAACCCGACTCTATTTTTAAAAATCGTCCGGATGTCATTTTGATTTACACTACGCCCACTGCACGCTTTCTGGTGCGCAAGCAAAAATTGGTCGATCCCGTATTATAATGTGAAGTCGCTCAGTTTTTTTTTTTCGTCCTGGGCCGTCTGCTGACTCATACTGACGAGAGAGAAAAAGAGGACGGAAAAATTGGAACCGTCAGTTGGGACCGTTGACAATGGGTGCGAGGTCTAATTAAAGCTTCTGTAGGACTGGATTGACCGCGGGCGCGTGTTTCGGGCGCCTATGAAAAACCCAATGCTCGCTTGTCGTCCACAGACAGCTTATCGAAATAGGTTGAGAAAGAAGAGGAGGAACACGCAGGAAGAGGGGTTGGGAATTATTTGCATAAAATGCCCTTTATTTTTGGGGGTTTCGGCCTAGTTTTTTTTTGCGTGACATTATTTTTTTTCTTTGATGTAACTTTTAAAGCGTATTGATTGCACCCGAGAGGGACCGGTGTTGGAGTTTTTAAATATATCGCGTTTCAAAACCTAAAATAACTCTGGGGGATATCATGTCGGACAGAAAATATACCAAAGGCAGTCGATATGTAGGGCTTTTGTAAGATGCCATTTGCTATTTCCCGGAAGGCAGGGGGGAAACGAGAAGGGGGAGGGAAGGGGGGGGGGTGGAAAAAAGTTTTCAAGCTATTGCCGTTACTTGTTCCTTTATAACCAAGTTTGTCAAGGATAATTGTACTTTACAGCAGGATAATTTTCTCTAAGGACGTGGAACACATTCGCTTCTCTAGCAAAGTTAAGAGTTTCATCTTGTCCAATCCCGTAGTTTATACCTCGTGTTTCTTCTGAGATTTTTTGACGGCAAAATATACACCATGCACATGTCGCGGATTAATTTTCCCACAGCTAATCTACGCAGTAACTAAAACAGGATTTTAAACAGTTACTTGGGAAGAGTTATTAGCTTCTATTATATATCTGAATTTAAGTTTCCACTTATCCAAGGTCTGAATTGCAATTATTTTCGGCTTGGCAACAAATGTCAATAACATCAAATTTTTGCAGGATTGCTCTTCTTTCAGGTATTGTAGGGACGATAGTCCCTATAAGTAAGATCCTCGTGCAAAAACAACAATGAAAATTTTCCTTGTTGTTGTTGTTGTTGTTCAGAGGACGTTTTTCTGTCAAGCATATCTCAAAACCCGTTGCAAGTACAGCCTTCATATTTTGAACACGTATCCGGCCCGACGTGCTGCAGTGCCCGATCCCCTACACAAAAAACCCAAGGACGTAATAGAACCCCGAAATAAAATTATAAACGAATAATTCATTATGAGCAGCAATGCGTGCAACTGGAATCCATGAGTGACAATAGTCACGCATTATTTGGAATATTATTTTGTGTAAATATCATCTCTACACTTTATGCGGAATTACGTACCCTTACCGCTTAAATAAATATATTCTTTACCTTATT
>JYFJ02007608.1:0-15090 GCA_000934665.2 Catajapyx aquilonaris
AAGGACGTTAAATTAAATGGAAAACGGAGGGGAGATTTAGCCAGCTCTATTAAAGCTGGGTGAATTGCGTCAACTAGGACCCCCCCCCCCTCTGGATGTGCAATGCAGACCTGCGGACATGCAGTTCCCCTAAAAAAAGGTTTTTTTTCGTGTGTGAATGATTAATGCCATGGAGTAGGTTTCGCTAATGAAACAACATTCCTGGTTTTTCATTAATATGCCAGGACTGCCACCGATTTGACGGATTGTTGGCAATAGGTGAGCAGGCCATTCCATTTTTGGTGCAAAGGAGTAATGTGGGGCCAGCCACATGTTATGTCTTTTATTGTGATATTCTCCATGGAGTTTGCCCTGACTGCACGTAGCTGCAGGTCAATTAATAAATAAAAACATGTGATAGGAGTTTAGAGTGAAGAACACAAGCTCGTAAACAGCAATACAAACACTTTGCCTAACGAGTCTTCTCTGAAAGGGCTTTAAAAATGCATTACCATGTAGTACATAGGCCCGTCTCAACGTTGTGCGTGTATCGGGTTTTTAGAAAAGCCCCAGGATGCATTAATGTACTGTAAGTGAATATGTATGTAGGTCAAATATATGATCCTCTAATTTTGTGTTAGCTCTGTGACAAGTTATAAAAACAACATTGCAAGCTCATAATATTCCAAGGCAACTGGATGGAAAAAGTTGAGAGTTCTGAACAAGCCTTCATTGCTATTCATTTTCATGCGTTTTGCTCTCATTGCATGTAATCAACTTCGATCGTATAAATATTTTGCACAATTTGTGAATAAGGTAATGTAACCCTATAACAATGCCTTTTTCTAACATTAATCAGGATATTAATTTCATTTGAGATCGTATATTTTGTTGTTATACACTAACTATACAGGGTGTATCTGAACTCAGTGCCCCGACGTATATGACTGCCTTCCTAGCCACCAGAGGATCGATTTAAGTATAGGAGTCATATGTCTGGGCAGCCTCATTACGGAGATAATTGGCCGCAAACATGTAGTACAAAATATCCTGTCGGTTAGGCCACCCATCGAACCCTCCCCCAGTCAGAAGGCTCTGGAAGGTCTGGGGGCGGGACTTTGTTGGTTTGTTGCCCACGGGTGGTAAGGCCTCTTTGGCTAGTTACACCAGAAAATTCTATTTAAAAGTCAGAAGGAGCGATTAGGCAAAAATCGCTAAAGAGTGTATCTCAGTAATGCGGCGGCCAAACATAATGATTCCTATACTTAAATCGATCCTCTGGTGGCTAGGAAGGCAGTCATATACGTCGGGGCACTGAGTTCAGATACACCCTGTATATCAAATGAACAATGTGGCAGGCATGTTGCCTGTTTCCAAGGAAATAATATTTATGCAACATTACGAGTATTTTTATTTCTTGAAATATTTGGCTGCAATGTGCAGCACTAATTAAGACGATCCTAATTAGGCCAAAGTTAAATGATTCATCAAAAGTAGAATGTCTTGAAGCCACCGTGCATATTTTAACACATCCCGGTTGCGCAATAGGAAAAACCTTACATAAGTAGCACTAGAATAATGCATGATTTTTTCATGTCCCATTAATATGACATCAATAAGGGACCATGTTTCCCGGAAAGGTCAGCGAGCATTACGCTGTTTCTTTTGTATTTCATACAACAGACAAAAATTTTACCTGGCGCAAAACCTCGCAGTACTTCACCAAAAAACCACCACTTATTTTCTTTGGTCCAAAAGTGCTTCTTTATAACATTCGCCTTGTGTAAACACATCGTTTAAAATTTTTATACCGTCGGCTACCCGAATCCTCACGGGAGCAGAAAAACACGCGGCGAGATATAACAAGCAGAAAAATAGTCGGCCTGAAGAAAGAAGGAAGGAAGGAAGAAAGAAAAAGAAGAGCAAAAAGAAATCAATTTTCCCCTGAGAAAGGCGAAACCACGTCTTTCCCGCAAAGCATGTCCGCCAGTAATGCGCATTAAACCTTGATGGCGTCGTTTGTCGCCTTGGCTCGACTCACACGTGCTGCAAAGTTTTGGTTGCGGCCACTGGAAAAGTCTTCAAGTCTGACAACCTGGTCTGAGAGAAAAAAAAGAAGAAGAAGACTGTACCCCCTCCTTGGAAGAAAGAAAAAGAAGAAGGAAAAGAGAGAGAAAACTCTGTCCTGTCCTCCGCTACACGCCCTTTTCCTCCCCATTGAATCCTACCAGAAAGGCACTCACTTGTCTGCCTTTTCTTTTCCATCTCTCGCCCTTTTCCTTCCCCGTGTTACCAAATCCGGAGAATCCACCCCTAGTGGCCCAAGAAATCAAAGTGTATCAAAACGTATGAAGGAAAGGAAGAGGAAATCAATAAGGGAGGATGGGGGGGACTCACAGGAGAAAAAGGCTGGACTCTAACGGGATTGTTGCTTCTTAGAGCCGGATCTTACCTATGCGCCATCTACACCAAGATTTCAGACGAAGTTTATTGGCTTATTAGAGAAGCAGAAGCACTGAACTAAAGCCATGAACGCACCAAATCCAACCTAACCTAACCTTTAAAATGCTGATTACACTACATTACCCCTCAGAACCGGTTTTAATCCGGATCGGAATATTTGTAGGAAGAGGAACCCTTTTCAACTGAGGACCCTGTTGAAGAGCAGACTTGGCTTGTATCTGCCGGTCGTAATGGAGCCGAGTCTGGACGCTATTGCAACTAGGGGACTCAAAAGGTTCAATGAAGAATTTATGACCCCGATAAATTACCCGAGTAAACTTTATCGGGAAGGACGCCGAATTTAAACGGGCGGATTTTCAACCGTTGTGGTCGCCAACCTGAGGAACACGCAGCTTTTGCGATACACCCACACACTTGAGGCTTCTCTGACGTTCTTTGCATTTATTGCGATAATGTTGCCTTCTACATATGATTAGTGGTATGTTCGGTTTGCATGTTTCGATATTTTCCGTGCCAGTTTGTAATATTTCATGTGTTATTCTTGACAATATTGCTGTCAGCGAGAAATTTAAATCGCGTGGATTTCATTTTTGATGCAACAATACCTGCATTTTTATAACGACATTGTCTAAAGACCGGCCTCCTAAACACTAGTGTGACTCCGCCTTCATTATTGCGCCCTAGCATTTGGCTTCCGCCGGTCTATAGCTTCAATTAGTTACACGCAAGGATGAACAAGCGAGCGATAATAAAGGAGCCAGTAGGCATGAAGGTGGGAGGGTTTTCCATCAGATCGTCGGTTATATCGATGCAACAGCCCTACTTGTTTAGATTTAGTAACAATAATCGAGCTCACGGGATGCACGCCGTGTTGACAGCTCTTGAAGGCTCTATTGATCCCCCCCCCACATTCCCCATTCCCCCCCAAACGTGCATCAAACTTTCGGGATAAAATCTATGCCTACATTAAACCCCGATGTGCAAACGACTGCACAACAATGATACAGCGTATCCCCTCCATGCACAAAAACCGACACAACAAAGTTTGCCAGACTGCTCGCTGTCGAACGGATCCTGGAAAAAAGGTAATGTGTGTGTGTCAGTCATTACAATTTTTTTTGTGTGTGCACAAAACATGGCAAAAAATCCGGATCGTACTAGCCCAATCTTAGCCTGGTAGCCACGTCGAAATCTGAGAGAATTAGAATTAAACACGCCATTTACATGTACCCCATGAGAGTGGAAAACATTTGGTATGCCAGCAACGAAAAGCCCGCCGGTTACTTGTTTAGTGTCTAGAGCCCCCACTGATGCAGTGCCAAAAGGTGGCGGGAAGGCTTCTTGAGTAATGACAAAATCGGTACGCCTGTCCTATCTGAGACATAAATTACGCTGAGTTTGCAGTCTAACACGAGCTGGGCGTGTGTGTCTCTTCTGCTGCGGGTCGAGCCAGCTTTTGCCTAGGTTTCCAACGAAACATTACTCCCGACACAGTTTCCCTCCGTTTTCATTAATAATGCGTCTAATCAGTTAATAAAGTGGAAACTTGAGTGGAAAAGGGCTAATGCACAGCAGCTCTGGCAATTTATGTCCATAAATCCTGAGAACTCCCTTTGAGCCAGACCGATAACACTGGGAAACGGTGGAGAAGAGCTTTTGGGGGGCTCCGGGTGGTGTGCAAGGCCTTTCCTCCTATCCCAATCCTCCCAAGTTCTAGCCCTAGTTGCTCTTATTTCCAAGCATTCAGGGGGAAAAAAAAGAGTCATACTGATATTCCGTGTAATAAATATGCAGCCTCCGTCTCTCAGGTTGGATTGTTTTTGGTAACTTGCAGCGCACACATTCTGGGTGAATTTCATGTGACATTGAGTTACAAAGCGCTTAGTGTGGAAGCCCTATTTTTTCATAATGGTGTACGTACACAGGGGCCTCAAAAGTGGCACAATTTTATGCCCTGACACATGTGGGTTAGGTATACCATTGGGCAAATGCAGTGTGACATTGATTGATTGTCATTACCTTGTGCCACTTTCAACTTTATAAAAACAGGACATAAAAGGCGTTTTGATGCCCCCTCCGCTATATCCAGAGCGGTGGGCCAGTGATGTTGCCGCGAGCTACGACGTCCACTGGATATTGCGTTTACCCGAATATGCATGTTTAACCGGATTACTTGCAAAACTCGGGGATCACAACCGGAGCAGCCTCTATATATGAGCAGGCCTTGTCCCTAAAACGGTCCGTTTTCGACAAGCAAGCACATGATTTTTATCGCCGCAACCCGCATCGTTGATTCCACAAAACCTGGCCAGTAAAGAGCCGGTTTTATACCCCTGTGCTTTCACAGCAATCAGAGTCGAGAAGACGATTCCTCTTTGGCAGTCAAATTGATCCCATCCTTTTCTCGTTGGGAAACTTCAACGATTTTTAATTCGCTTCTCCCGGAGACTGAGGGTATCGAACCAACTTTAAAGTCGATTTCAATGATGGATGTCGAATAATGGGATTATGACGTCCTAGTCTTCATTTTTTAACTGTTTGAACCCTTCGAGCGATGAATTAAGACTGATATGAAGGGACGCAAAAAAGTGGCTGAAGAATGAATTGAAAGGCACTAAAATAATATTTGCACTACTACCAACAGAATATATGTGGCGCAACGATGCATCTTTTGCGAATAGTTTATCGCAGCGCTACATCAATTATTTACCAAATTAGTGCCCCAATTTCAGTCATGTGAACTATTTGCAGACGCATTCAGATAATTGCTGCAGCAGCCCTACAGTAATTAACGGGATATGAAAGATGTGTGTCTAGTGGAAGCTACAGTGTATGTGACAATATTATGAAAGGGGAGGGGAGGTTTTCACAGTCAACCTTTCAATTAAGCTAATGCATCTGCATACGCCAAAACGTATCAATGTAATGTACCGTTATAAAGTGGCAGGGGCTTTACTTGTAAAATATTCAAGTTAGAACATTATTTCCTCTTTAAAATGCACAGACGTAGCTAAACGGCCCGAGGTCCGATGAAATAAAATATTTGTTTAAAATGTGGTGAATTCGCATCTGAACGCTTAAAATATTCATGGCAAGTGGCAAGTACTAGCGTCAAAGGGCATGAAAATTATTTTCCCGAGTCCGTAGACGACCTCTCTCGGAAGCCTCCACTTAAGCCCAAAGTCTATTTGTGCGTGAGCGCCCTTCCTTAAAGTAAGGCGGCCAAGCGCGAAAACAGAATCCAGATAATTAACGAGATAATGTCCCGGCTATTTGCGTTTGGGAGGCAAGCAAACGAAGACTCCCCGAAATCCTGGAAATCTAGGATTCGGTTCAAATGTTTCCCAGCCAGGAGAGTAGGAAGTTAAAATCCAGAAGCGGCCATTCAAGTCGCAAAAGCTACCTGGATGGCATAATAATTAGTGGGTAGGGAAACTGTAAGCCCGCTTTTCTATTGGTTCATTTCGAGGGTTTTTTTTAAAACTGTGCGAACTCACTCGGTTTTATAGTTGTTATATCCCCCTCCCTCTCTTTCCACCTAACCTCCCCCTCTCTTCATCCGGAGCTCGAATCCAATACGGTTCTAGAGCGATGCTCTATCTCGACGCCGCTTTTTCTTCCACCCGCCCACCCATCCAACCTCCCTTTGCTTTAGCTTATACTGCCTTTTCCTCCCCAGTGGATGTGTTAGGAAAAAGAGGAATGCAATAACAGGGAGAACGGTTACGTCCCAAAAGAAAAAGGAGGTTTGTCCAAATCGCCACGGATTCGCTTCCAATCCTTGACGCCACCGTCTCGATGCTCATAGACAGGTCATCATCCGGACGGAGTGTACCACATTGTGGAACGTCTGCGATGTGAGAAGTACACCTCCAGGATAAAGTGGCTAAATAAGTCAAAATGCAGCTCATTTTGAAAGTAGATATTGAGGTAAAGACATACAACCACGTGAATCTTCCAATCAGGAAGCAACTCGTTGGAAGTCGACCAAACAGCCAAAGTCTACCTACCATCAAGTGCATGAAAAGACGTTCCATCGAGGGTAATCCAACATGGAATTTGAAACCCGGTGATTAACAACCTGGCCCATGCTTGGTGTTCTAATCAGGGAAAACCTCAAACACTGGCTCAGGTGTGAGCAGCAGAGATTGATGAAAAGCCGGGCCATCTTGAGTCTCGCAACAAGTTGTAGGTTACCAGCATCTCTCAAGACAGCAACAAGAAGGAGAATGCTTCATACAGAATCCTCCAGGAAGTGGTTTCCCATTGTGAACGGTACACACAATAAAGTCCTGGGGAACAGTACTTTGATGTTCCTTTCAACATTTCCGTGCTAGAAAGGGAGTCAAAAACAATGGGTAACCCATTAGCAAAGTACTGGCGCTCCTCCCAACAAAGATCTCAATACTTGGCAAGAAGGAAGTAGTGCTCCTTTCTCTGCCAACGGGCCTTATTCCCAAACTTGGTGGGGCTTCGAAATTTAAGACGGATCCATTAGAGAAGGTATCGCGAGACCGAAATTGATGTGTGATAAGTCGGATTTCACTGGGATGAACTCTGTTTCCTAAGTCTCAATACACTGCTGCAGGATTTTCGACACCGCTCTCTTGTTCATCGGGGACTCGTTCATTAATTAAGCGGAACCATAACTCACCATTCTATTAGCAAGTTGCTAGGAACCGGTATGATCCACTGGACAAAAGTTTCACTGCAAAAAAAATTCGATGTAAAGCTGTAGGGAAAGTGAGGGCAAGCATTTCATTTAAAATCGATAAAACTCCAACCAAAAACCGACCCAGCCAAAGTGCTGAAGAGAGTCCATATAATGAGATCGAGACGTTTTTTTCTTCTTTTTCTTCTTCCAAACGCACCTATATTTGACAACCACTAAAAGCTGCTTTTCTTCCCGATATAAAATATTACCCCCTAGCACTTTACGGATATCTTTACCCCGACCCGCAAGCAACAACAAAGCTATAAATTTAATATTACCGATAATAAATGGATTCTATCTCCCCTTCTTAAATCACCAAGGTGCTTGTCTTCCCTCCAAAAACTGGACATTTTTTTTTCGGGAAGGTTATAAGCATCCTATCCGGCAGTGTTAGTCGGCCAGTAAAATTAACCGGGAGGAAATTAAAGGCAGAAGAGCGCAGACGCAAACCGCTTGATTGATGACAGTTACTTGACTGATTGCTCGCAGTGGTTAAGAGGAACGGTTTTCTCTAGGGGAAGAAATGAGAAGGGAAACAAACACACGAGGAATATTTCCCCGAAAAACTACAGTATATATACAAAAATCTGATCGCATGCGAGTCGTCGTCGAATATTGTTGACAAGATGCCAAACTGTGTGACAGGGAGACATAAAAGACACGGGGGCCCATCAATCTTTTTCGGGTGTGTCCTGGAGCTGGCATATTTTCATCCGAATCAAACTTGGGGGGCTGAACAAAGTGTATATTTCTCAACGGATGTATTACCTCGGGTTCAGAAGAACAATCTTGCACACACCGATGCAAAATTGTGCAAGGGAGAAATTTATGCGCTCTAACGCGGTTAGGGAAAACACAGGACTCCAACTGTTTCTGTAACTGTCAGTTTGCAGCAGCATTACTGTCATGTGCGCCACTTGTAAAGAATATGAGGTGTCACTGAAGCATTGTAATTGCTCGTTATTATCAGGAGCGAACAGATATGCTCAAATATAAATCCGGGAGCTTTATAGCCCAAAAAAGTACATAGAGTCTCCTGTCGAGTATATAACTAGGGTACCAAAAGGTCTTGTGCTACCTTAGGACGTGATTTCTCCGGAGACAAAAAAAAAATCCTGAAATAGTTGGAGCGAGAAGAAAAGGATCCTGTGGGGAGCAACCTTTTCCCCCCTTCTCCTTCTTCTTTTCGACCCTTCCTGGTCGCCAAGTATATTGAATTTTTCATGGCCCACGAACAATGGAAGCCACCCGAAATAAATTACAAGAAAGGTCCAAGAGGCCACCATTCCAGGTAACTAAATACGCCTACCTTCATACCAGCTTATTCTTTTCAACAAAAAAAATTCGGGTGCGTTTTCAAAAGCCTGCTTGCTTTTTAAATTATTCCGGAAAATTCAGGTGGGACTTTTTGTGAATGGAATCAGAAAATTAGGCCTTATCCGGCCGAATAAAATTTAGTTGGAGTTGAAAATATGGCTTTCATTGCCATAATTATGGCGTTTATCACGCAGGTAATCCCGCACGCTAATATTATTGTCCATGTTAACTCGTGTTTCCCTTCACAAAATATTGACTCGGCGGAAATAGTTGTTGGATACAAAACACTGCTCGTATAAATAATGCAGGTGGAAGCACGCCATAACAGAGCGTGTAACAAAATTCAAATCAGCGTATTATTACGATGCATACTGGTTAACAGTTGTGCCACGAGCGTACAGGCCGGTCTAAAACAGTGTGACTGGCGCATCTGCTGTAATAAACGCTGTATCTGAAAAACCCCTTCCCACCCCACAATTGCGCCGTGTTGTACACACCGCCGTTCACAAATGTATGTAAATATTTCCAAATACATGTATGATTTGTGCCAGCGAAACAGTCATGGCTCCCAGTGTTGCCTGAGCCCCCATAGCCACGCACCATTTCCTCAGTTTCACGGCACTGAAAACGCAATAAAAACGTTTCGAGGAAGAATAAGAGCCTGTTTAGACGTGCTCGGATTCGGGAAATAATTTTACCCGCGTAGTCAACAAGCCTTGCAAAATGGTGTTCTGAATACTAGCTCCTTGGATCATTAATTGCTGCAACACTTTCCGGGTAAGCGAAAAAAAAAGTTGCGGCATTAGTTTGTCCAAAACCTCAAAGTAACACGCCTTCAATTCTAACAAACTTGAAAATTCTGAACTTGGTTCCCACATTTATTTTACAGAATTTGCATATGTTGAAATCAGCTGATTTTTTTTTAAATGTGTAGGCCTACTTAATGGGTGATTTGTAATTTTTATGTAGGAAGTGACGCACATTTGTGAGGGTGGAATGCGGCTAATTGAAAATCAACGAGACAAGAGGCCTCTCCCTTAACGGTGGTCGCTCGTAATCTTTACCGCTTCTTTCGCAGCTCGCCATGGAAAAAGAAGGTTTCAACTCGAGTGCCTTTCTTATCTGGGCAACGAGCACTGGGAAAGTGCGAAGAACAGACTGCCAGAGATTATGTTCGAGGGGAGGGTGGGGGGGAGAGGGAAAAGCCTTCGTTTTATTATGTTCTCGGATGACGGCCTTTGGAATAGTCCCCACTCCTTACTCGGCTTGCTGCAAATGAGAAAATTTCCAGGCGTATCGCAAAATTGGCCGAGATGCTTCTGTTTCCAGCCAGCACCAAGATAAATGCAAATCACTGCCGGAAAATTTACTCTAAACACCGCAGGCTTACAAAATTGGCAAGGAAAGAAGAAGAAGAAGAAGAGGAAGAGGAAGGAGAGGGTGGATGGGGAAGTAAATTTGCATTCCATTCAATCGAAAAGAAGAGTTTTGAATATTAAGCAGTTCACGGTTGCTCACATCAACAGAGCTCTTGAAAATCTTGGTCGCGCTGGTTCACTTCACGATTAATTTAATGCCACTCTGCAGAATAAATGAAAAATTTATCACACTCCTGAGATGACTGTGTGAGGAATCAAATGGAGTTTTATTTTCTTTAAAGAAAATACTTCTGATCAAATATTAGAGGTATAATAATCCATTTATTTTAAAACATTTACTCTTATGTCATTCTAGAGTATGCCTTTCAACATTACTGATTGAATTAAATTAATATTTTCTACTGGTTGAACATTTAAAAATACGCAAACAGCTCCTCCATATTCCACAAAAGCGACATTGTGTACTATTCGTATTATTATTAGTGATCTAACTGAATAAACAGCGTATGTCCGATGCAAACGGAATTTTTGTATAACACACACCATAAAAATGAGATACTTTGTTAACAAAATCTCAAGGAATAAACATTACTCTGTTAAATTTTCTTAATCGTGACCTGAGCTTCGTTTTGAATGCATTACGTGCAAATGCAGAGCGAATGGATGAAAATAATCAGTGAGCTTAGATGTCTTCTTCGGCAGAAATTTTCCAGATCAGACTATAATCAGAACGTATAGCATTCTACTAGCAGAGAAGAGAAAATTTTGGGGGGAGCCAAGGACCTTTTCTTTACGCATGCGTAAGAGCCCAAAAGTAGGGAGAGCACATTAGCCATTTCCTCGGGATATGTTCTTCAGTGAGTTCATTGGAAAATTCCTCCAACTGACATTTATTACCGTGAACGACCCTGCTCTCGAATCCTGGACCAGTGGGTTTGGAGTGTTCATATTATTGATTAGCCGAGGCGGAGATCCCCAGTCACATTTGCCTAAGGAAAAGTCTACTTTCTGGCTTTCTACCTTCCCCTCCGGCCTCTGGGACTGTACACAACCCATCTAAGAGGAGAGAATTTTTGTATTTCTCGTGCAAGCAGCTAAACCCCAGCACCTTTCCCGGGCGCGGCGGTTACCTGTTAATCAACTTATATTCTGAGCTAATATCTGGTTCCGCTGTGGCTCCACCACTCGGGCCAGCCGCAATTACCACTAGACCCACACTAGACCGAGTGGACTCCAATGTCTACATAATAATTGCATGGCCATTCCAACTATGAAACATGGCTGTTTTCTTCACACATTCATAATTCTTCCCACTGTGTAGGGTACACTCTACCTATTAGACGTAACAAAGAGGCTACTTCTATACCGTAAACATTTTTCAGTGTCACGCATAAAACGTGTAAACGTTTCGGTGTCACGTATAAAGAGTATACGGATGGAAAGTTCTTCGTTGTTGGATCAACCTGCACACGTGCCTACAAAAACTGACCTGGTATTGATTGTGTCGATAGTCTATCCCTCTCTGAGTAAGTTTGAGGCCCCTGCCCCTCAAAACTAAAGGTAGGCAAATCCCTCGCATCCCGTGTACAAGCACGTCTCCATTCTGGTTTGGCCTCACCCTTGTAAGCTACTCGCCGAACGAAGCAAATCAGTTGGGAGAGCCCCATCAGGATTATTATCAGCCCCTCGCCTCTTATATACATTCTCCTTGCTATTCAGCCATGCAAAGGGGCTTGTGCAGTTTTGGCACGCAAAAAGGGGGCGAGGCTTCTCATCCTGTTCTTTTGTGCGGTTTTCCACGCATGGATATCTGTCTCGAAAGACATTAGAGAAAATGCTGGACCATCTCTATGGGGTCCAGGGGCTCCAGCCTCAGCCAGCTAGGCCGTGGTATGATCGTATTAGGGTAGCTCCCGTGTCTCCTCCACGCTGTATGAAATTCAATTTAAAGGAGGGGACCGCAGTTTTTTTCGGGATGAGGGTGAGACCACCCTACGAAGTCGGTGGGGGAAACTACGGTTGGTCACGCAGAGGTTGGGATTGCCGAAAACGAGGTCAGGATTTTTTGGGAAGAGAAGAGGAGGGTTTAACGATGTTGCTCCAGAGACAAGGAATTCCGCGGCAAGGGTTGTATTGGAAATCGCTGAGAAACTATTGCAGAAGCAGTGAACAAACATGGGGTCTTAACCGATGCACTGGACAGTGTATATGGAAAATTTCCAGATTATTATTTCTATTTAGTTTGATGGGGGGAAATTTGCTGGGAAGATTTTATGGCTTGGAACCATGTTTATATTGCCGGTCCTAATTTATTGCGAGCTTCTGCAACATGCAAGATTCAACGCCATTAGGATATATCATGCGGGTTCATGATAAACTTTCCACGCCACATGATACGGCAATTTATAATGGACAACTGCACTCGCAAGTAGCCTTTCAAAGGACTGGCTTGGTAATGGCCTTAATTGATATGTGCATATTTTAACATACATATCTCTAGTCATGACTTATTTTGTCGTGATATTTACAGTGAATCCGGCCGAGTTTAAATGGGCTGTGTCGTACAGAGCGGATACATGTTCAGTGCAATTTTTTAGCCGAACAGGGAATCCCTGCATGTGTGACTGTATAAAAATGAGATTCGGGATGTCATGTGGGAAGTTAACTTCGGACCAACTCGTATTAGCCTACGGTCAAATACATGCAAGGTTACAGTAAAAATAGGAGCCCATTTTCCCAGAAAGGAAAAAGAGAGAATCAACATCATGACCTACATAATATTATTGGAGAGGATTTTTTAGGGGTCGCCTTGAATGTAATAATAACAGTTATTTTGCTTTTTTACGTCTCCTGCACAGGGAATGTGCTGCATTAGGCAAATTGCTATTCATCCGCCTTTAATAATAGGAAGAGCAAACCTGCGCTGCGGTTGAAGGGATGAATAGACTGTAAGAGGGAATGAAAGAAGTTTCACACGGTTCTATCTTAGGTGTCCTATTATTACATGTCAGTAGCAATAATTGTAATAGCCTCACTTTACACTCTGTCACCGTATATTTGCTTGACCCACGTCACGTCCCAATGTCACACCAATGCGTGGAAATGCACAAATACAGACACGCCCATCAATTTTAGTATTTGTTTGCGGTATCATTCGCCCTAATGAATGTGTCCTAGGTAATTAAATATTTGATCATATTTCGGCCACATAATTCTGCCAATGTCCCCTCCGTGGCTCCTTCCAAAATATATTTTCCTGACCAGGGATCCCAGATATCCTTCCGATTTCCCACTGGACACTGGTGCCAGCCATATTTTTTCCCCCTTCTTCTTCCTTCCTTTCCTTCTCGAGGGCAAACCAAATAGGAATGGCCTGGTGTGGCAGTGTCGGGCTTCTGTCCCGGAGACGGGTCTTGTGGTGCTGGAGGGTGGCATTGTCCCAATTCCTACGAGAGAGAGAGAGAGGGCTGACTCGCGGGTTCCGCCACTGAACTTGGACAATTCCGCGTGTGATGTATGCGCTACAACCAGGCCATTCCTTAAGCTGTCAAGAAGAGGCCCGAGATAAACACGGCAAGGCGGTGGCGGTCCACAGGGCGGCCCCCGTGGCTTAAAAAAAGAAAGAAAAAGACGCCTAGAAGAAAGCACTAAAAAAGTCTGCGTGCGCCGACCTTAGACGAAGCCTTGGAGGGAAAAGGGTCTAGTTTGTATCCTTAAAGCCACGTTAAGCGGCGTGCTAGATAGAGTTGCGCGACTTGATTGCGTAGGCGGAAAAGCAAGCCCGGGAAAGGGATAAATTACACGGTTCAACCCCCTCCACCCCCCCCCCCCTCCTTTCCTTTCCCCTCCCAAACGACTATAGAGGGGTGATGGTAATGACCACATTAAGTGAAAGATACGCGACTTGTTAGCTTGTTCTGGTAAATAACCTGCCTAATTTATATTTACTCGCACTTCTTGTTTCTTGGGCGGGACCCTTTCAAGTAGGAGAACTGCAGTGTGTGGTTAGGTGTGTGGCAAAGTGTTATGCGAAATGCGATAAGTTTTTCGAGGTTTTCTTTTCCCCTGAAAGTGGATTTTTAATCTTGGCCAGTACTACAGGAGTTACAAAGTAAACTATATAAGCATGACTGAGAAATATTTGTAGGCAGGGACAGTCTACGATATTCTCGTAAATAATTTCTCCGTGATTTTGGGTGTGACTTTTCGAATCGCCTCAATATTATGGATATATGTCGCTGGATTCGACCAATTTTAATCAAATCGGTGGGACAATTACGTCAGTAAATAATTGAGTAATTGTCCATTTTAAATGAAAGGAACGAATGCTAATTCAAGTTCAGGTAAAGCGAGTGGCATTCAAATTGAAGAAAAATTCTTTAAAAATCAATTGAATACAACATGAAACTAATACACGTATGAGCATATACGTACTCCATAGAAAATTTCAAATGTATAATATAATCCATTCAAATTATATTCCTAAATGTGAAGGTACACAGCTTTCCTTATACCTGAAAAATAATAAATGTTGCAAGTTGTTCTAAGTGTTCAGCAAATTTCCAAGGTTAAAGAAAAGAAACACAAATTATGTTAGTTGCAACTTATGACATTCGGTTCTTCATTCATAAATGTAACACACGACCGGGGCAACGCAAAAGTCATGGTCATGCTGAGCCACTTCCTGTAATGTAATATAAATAATTATCATTTTATAAGTGAAACTATTCATAAATAAGATGAGCACAGCAATTATGGATGTTTAGTGCATTTTTACATGGTGAGTTCTATATATTTTATGAGCGTTTCCGGTGCCTTGAGCACGTCGAGTAGACAACTTAAAATCTTAATGCATTGTACACCATCACGTGTACTACCCAGAAGCACTTTAAAATTCACAGCCCCAGCTACTGCACAGCTATGTGCGTGGGCGTTAATTTGAATCTATGTTATATGTCCGTAGACTGTGTGTTTTCTTGCCTCGACTAGGTCAAGTGACGCACGTTAGCTTCTATGAAACGGATACTAATTAATTCACCGTAGGCTTTGTGTTGGAACATCCTACGTTCAAAATGCACCAACTTTTGGAAGTCTCCAACCGCTTAAAAAACGTACAGTGTTAACCAAAATGTGTAATACATTATACAGGGTGTATCTGAACTCAGTGCCCCGACGTATATGACTGCCTTCCTAGCCACCAGAGGATAGATTTAAGTATAGGAGTCATATGTCTGGGCA
>JYFJ02007609.1:0-15081 GCA_000934665.2 Catajapyx aquilonaris
GGTTGTCACTTTCACATATTCATACCTGGACTACAATTGACCAGCCCTGTAATTTTGGGTCCGATCGGTGACATGTTGGTGCGGATCATTCCCTTGTTAGTGGCAAATTAAATCAGTGACAACTTTTTAAAAATAATATTCGTAAAACATTTTGTACATGTGCCATTTTGCCCAAGTGAATAGTGACATACCTTCTGCGATCATTGCCTTCAGATTGACAGGAAAAGCTAGTGAAAATACAGTACTGGTACTGTACTCCTATAGTAGTTGTTCATATTCTTCACTCTGTCTACTTATTTATTTGAGATCAAGATCAGCTCAAGAAACCGCAAGAAACAGTGCAACATGAAATATAATTAAAATGTCATTATTTCAGATGCATGTGATGAAAACTCACACGAGGCGAACAACCATGGCCACCAACGGACCGCGGAAGGGGTCTGCAGCTGCACCTTACCGCAGGAGGCCCAGCGCTTCCCAGCCAGCACAGTTGGATTATGCTTGCCAGACATGCGGGAAGGCTTTCGCCCTGCAGGGTCGATTGGATGACCATCAGCGTCTCCACACTGGGGAGAAACCCTTCCAGTGTGACGAGTGTCCTAAGGCCTATGGGTCGAAATCCAGCCTCTGGTCTCATAGGCGCGTACATACCCAGTATTTGAGGCACGTGTGCCCCCACTGCGACATGGATTTCATGCATGGCGCCCAGGTCGACGCTCATGTCAAAAGGGTGCATAGGCGCGTGGAGTATGAGTGTCTGGTGTGCGGGGATAGATTTCAGAATGAGGAGCTTTACGCGAATCACGTGTGTGATCCGGAGAAGGAGAGATCCTTCGTGAATGCTTATGCAGCGTTCGGTGCTCCCGAATAGACCTGTCATTATCACTCAGGACTTGTTCAGTTGTTCTCTCACTCTGATAAGAAGAGGTCTGCATGAAAATTTTGGGGTAAAATCTTGATGTTCAGTTGCCAGCAGTGGTGTAAAGTGCAAGGTGCCTCTGGAACCAGATCCATATTATTATAACGATGAAAAAATATTTCGAGGGAGATGGTGAACATTTTCTGGTCATTACTTTTGCCTGGACTGCAGTGGTGGAACTTCAGAGGGATCTTGTTCTTTACTTATCACCATCTAGGCCTACCTACTTTTGTGATTTGCTATATTTTGAAGGAGAAAGGTGATGTGAGAGAGACGATTTTTAAAATGATTGCTTATGTTCTCTGCTGAGGTGTTTTTTGTTTTGGTTTTGTTCACATACATGTTGCGACCTTTTCTGTGGCGAGAGAATGACTCCGTTTTAATGTAGAATGTTTTTTTTCTTTTTTTTGTGGTTTTTAAAAAAATGTTCAGCTTTTTGTAAGAACCATTTTGCATGAACAACTACGGTCCAGTCACATATTTTATTTTGATGTCATGTTGCAAGGTAATAAAACTGTATTTTGTTGAATTCCACAAACTCCACACTGGAACTTGTTATAAGGAATAAATAGTGTATTGTACCAGTAAAGATTCTTCCATTGCAATTAGCATTTATTTACTGAAGAGTAGGATACCAAAAAATTTCATAAATAAACATTTTATTGATACTGATAACATTTTTTGTTTCATTGTGAAGCAGTTTATTCGTGGAAATTCAATATGATGAATGATGATTGCCTGCCCCACCTCCCCATTCAGCCAGGTGGATTTCGGCCATAGTGACAGTTTTTACCAAACCAGCTAGGGCTCAAAATACCGGAGAAAAGGTCATGGAAAATTGTTATGAGTATGTTAATGAGTCGATGTTTCAGTAAAATGATCCTCTCTAATTAGTTACCAGTATTCGTAAAACATTTTGTACATGTGCCATTTTGCCCAAGTGAATAGTGACATACCTTCTGCGATCATTGCCTTCAGATTGACAGGGAAAGCAAGTGAAAATACAGTACCGGTACTGTACTCCTATAGTAGTTGTTCATATTCTTCACTGCACCCGTTCTTTACATTTCTGTCGACTTATTTATTTGAAAGGAATATTTAGGAGCAGGCAATTTTAACTTGGCACATGTTAACGACATTACTCTTAATCCCATCGTGTGCTGCAGTGTGATCTTACTTTGCTGATATCGTGCCTTTATGACAGGATCAAAGGATATGCCGTCTTATTCTATTCCGCCACAATTTCGATCAGAATTCAATTTCTGGAGCAGTTAAAAGGTCAACAGGGCGTCTAATCCTTGGTCTAATCTATTAATCTCCCTGTCAATAATGTCTAGTGCTTGGTCTAGTGGGTTTGAAATATATTTTCAGCATCACTACGATAGCAATGACCATGGTGTAGATTCCGGTTTGGATGTACTCTGTGTTAGGCACAAACCCCGAAAACGGCCATTGGCAGAAATAAATGACCATACCTAGGTGTGGTGGCCTTTAAAATACCAGACAGTCTAGGTCAGGTTGTTTTCAAACCAGTCATTCCTCACAGTATGTTGCGTCACATTATATTACATGGGGACAGCAGGCTCCGGCTTCCACAGTTGGATATCAACAAGATCGACACTTCATGCTTCAACATGGAAAGCACGATGAATTTTCACTGCAGAACTATGTTTATTTACTATACATACGAGTACTTATAGCTCTATCTTATACTTCATTGGTTAAGTACCTCATCCCCTTATTAATCGACAACACTTTATGAGATGAGCATAAATGTGCTAACGAAAATGTATGTTGTACAGGTTTAAATCACATTGCACTGTTAGAGTTAGAGCATAAAAATTATTTGGTCCTCTTCTTCAGACATAATAATGTTTTTCATTTCAATTGAAACAATGTGTACAGTGAAGTACTGATTGCATTAAAACATTCATACTGATTTTTGCATCCACAAATGGTAATTCGATTGACTACATTACCGTATATTTTTCTTCATTGAATGTACTGTACACATTATTTTTAAAAAGTTGTCGTTGATTTAATTTGCCACTAAGTGGTACACTACAACCACTCTAATTGATGTTTTGCCTCCACAAAAGCAAAAAGAATTGATATACTCGTATGTAGCCTAAGGGTCAGTTGCATGAAAGAAAAATTGGAAAAATCTCAAATAATGTACAGGTATTCACAATACATAATTCATCATAACCATGAATGTTCTCGTTAATTTCTATCAATGTAATCGGTTATCAAATCATGACCTTCTGCACTACCAATGTTAGCGAGCCTGTGCCTCAAACAGCCGTGATCAGGGTCAACTTGATTATTATCAGTGTGCTTTATGCAATGTGACATAGTCCTTGACTTCTGATCAAGGCTTTCAGAGCCAGACTATACAGACTTGCAAGACACTTCGTCATGATGGTCAGAATGCTCCAGCTCGTTCTTGGAGTTATTGCGGTTGTTTTGGGTAGTAGTGACGAACAGTATCAAGTGGTTCACCCATCCAGCGGACCAGTCCGTGGTTTTCAACAAAAATCAACAAAAGGAAATACTTTCTACACATTTCAGCATATACCTTTTGCTCTTCCTCCCATTGACCACCTCAGATTCAAGGTAAGACTTTGATTCAATATCCTGTACAGTGTACAGGCGGATTTGGGTTCTTTGCGAATTTCCAACAAGATGTAGCTCTGGATGATTTTGTTGACTCGGATCAATTACGGAATTAAACTAATTTCTGTTATGTTACGAGAAAAACTTAGTCGACCCATTTAGAACCATGGGTGGTTAGGGGGTCCGCATTAATCTGCATGATATTTTCCATATCCAAGCGTGTCTTCTTCTCAACAGCCTCCGAAGCCCGCAGGTAGTTGGGATGAAATATTGGATGGGACTGTACAAACTCCAATGTGCATCCAATACGACTGGTTCGGAGGAGGTGTATTGGGTGAAGAGGATTGCCTCTACCTAAATGTCTTCTCCAGAAAGGTGAGCAAAACAGCTTTTACACACAACACCTTTTCCATTTGGAATTTTCGTCCCACTCCTAGTTACTGATAACTTAGTAGTAACCATCCCCAATAGTGGTACTGCTAAGTTAGCAGCAACTAGCAGTGGGACAAAAATTCCACCCATTGTCTTTAATTAGCTCCCAGATTGCAATGATGTTAACCCTCAACTGCCCGTAATGGTTTGGATCCACGGAGGAGCCTTCCGGGTTGGATCAGGAGCACCAGAATTATATTCCCCAAAAGTTCTGCTCAACAAGGAGATTGTTTTGGTCACAATTAATTACCGCCTTGGACCATTTGGTACTGTCACTATCCGGACTGTGAATGTCTAAACTCTAAGGAGATAAAGGTGCACGTGTCTTGCAGGTTTCCTAAGCACAGCAGACGAGATAGTTCAAGGCAACATGGGCCTTAAAGACCAAAATATGGCCCTTCGCTGGATTAAAGATAATATTGCAGCTTTTGGAGGAGATCCAGACCGAATAACACTGGCAGGAGAGAGTGCTGGTGCCGCCAGTGTGCACTACCACATGTTGTCTGCAAAATCTAAAGGTAAACCTATTCAGTTCAAGACAGTGGTAGGGAGATGGGATTCTAATCTAATGTTTCCCGAGCAGGTTTATTTCACAGGGCCATTAGCCAGAGCGGGTCAGCTCTTTATCCTTGTGCCTATTCAGAACCTCAGGTAGTACATGCCAGGTCAATACGGCTAGGAGAAATTCTTGGTTGCCCGACATCTGATTCTAGTGAGTTATTGTCATGCCTGCAAGACGCTGATGGCCATGACATAGCTGAGGCAACCACTAAGTTTGAGGTTTGAATCATCTCATATTTTTTAAAAACTAATTTATAAGCATGTCTCATAATAATTCACGCAAACTTCTAGAGTGAGTATCTGGGAACCACCTCTTGGTCCCAAGTCTCATCTTGATTAATCAAATAAAGCATAACACCATTTCCCATGATGCTAATATAACCTATGACACTTCCACAGCCTGAACTTGCCAAATTATTTTTGGTGTGCCACATTCATGCATAAATGATCGATCCTGAATCCCAGGCTGTCACCACATAAAGTTTGTTGGACTTATTATAATAATAACACTCGGCATTTAACATTTTCCAGGAGTGGCATTTAACACCAATGGCAACATTTACACCTACAACGGAATTAGCAGGACAAGATAAATTCATGGCAACAAGTCCCTGGGAAAGCATAGATATGGGCGAACAGGCTGATATTCCCTGGATGACTGGAATATGTGAATCAGAAGGAGACTTTTTTCTTGCAGGTTAAATTTTTTGCACTTTGTAATATATGTGCCTGGGGTTTATATTAAGCTAGGAAAATCCAGGTTATGTATCTGGGTAGCATAATAAGGGTTTGTGATAGTTCGTCCATCGTGTAAGACTAAGTTAGTAATCCACGAACAATACAACAACAAAAAAATGCTGAGCATCACACTTGGGCAACGCACCAACCTAATCATATTCCTTCCTGTAATTAGGAATTTGGAACACTGACCAGTTAAAATTGCTCAACAAGAATTACCTGCAAGTTTTTCCTGCATTTATGGATTACAAAAAGGCTACAAAATATCCTGACGAGATTTCCAAACAAATTCGCAATTACTACTTTGGTGACAAGGACATCAATCAAGAAACTCTAGACGAGTTAATACTGGTAAGGTTGAATAAAATATCTATATCACAATAAGGCAACAGTTTTAACAGTGATTCTTACAGATGACTAGTGATGGTTGGATTAATTATCACATTTATGAACCTCTTAAGAAGGCTCTAAAAAGTCAGAACAAGTCCCCTCTTTATTTTTATCGGCTAACATTCTTAGGAAAATTCAGTATTTCTCAACTCCCCAGGCCGATGGGAGGTGGACCCTCTTACAAACCAAGAGGTAGAGTTGCACTACTAAATATTTAGAGCCAGTATTTCATATTTACAACTGCTCATGAACTGCAGGACCTACTCATGCTGATGATTTGATATACCTCTTCTCGTATCCATCTGGCAATAAATTTGAGCAAGGAAGCCCAGAAGAATTGATATCAGACCAAATGACAGCTCTATGGACCAACTTCGTTGCTACTGGGTAAAGGAAGTCTTGATCATCGCAATTTTATCAATGCTCATACCATTTATTATTAATGAATTCTAGCAATCCAACTCCGGCAGACATAAGTGACTTGGAAGTGATGTGGGATCCACTGAATCTGCAACATTTTAACCAGTACAATATCTCCCTGAGGCCTTCTATGGTGACCAATTTCTTTCACGAACGGATGTCATTTTGGGATCAAATCTACTCCAATATGAGGGAATCCAAATCCCCATCCAAAGATGAATTGTGAGACGGTTTCCTTAGTGAATGCTACATGTGTTTCTAAACCAGACCTTGGAGGCCAAAGTAATGTCAACTATCATGTTCAAAGATTCATTGTACAGCCTGTAAATGTGATTGCTTAGACAGGCTTCACTGGATTTGCATTTTACAGTACCAGATTATTTTATATAACAAATCAACACAAAGGTAAGGCTTTACCGGTTTATTCCTTTTTGTACATTAAAGCTGCCATATGGCACAAAATGATCCGAATGAAAATAATGAAAATATTATGTAATCGTATAAAAGTGATGAAAATATTAACCTTATAGAAGTGTTTCATCAAACTGCACCTTTAAAAACAGCCATTAAAAGCATGTATGTCATGGAAAGTCTTAATCTCACTAAATCCACAGACTCACCTCTTTGGCACAATATGAACATAAACACTTTCTCCTCACCTATTCCGAACTTTTCCAGATGAGCTGCTGGACTAAACTTCCCATGGCACGTGAAGGACCCAAAATGCCTCCTCTCCTTGATGATTTTGTGAAAGCAAGTTTGGCCAGAAAAAGTTTAGTCAGGCAGCTCATCTGAAGTCTCCAACATAACTTTTCCTGGTAAAACACGGCTTTAAATTGGCTTCTTGACATCTGGGCCTTCAGTCTTTCTTCCCCTACCCAATCGACCTTGGATCACGAACGTATTTGAAAGCAAATCCCCTGTGGACTTGCTTCCCCTCTGCAGGCGCTTTCAGTTCTTGGGATTGCCAGTGTCAGATTCTTCTTGAGATTCCTAAAATGTAAGTTATATAATGCAACAAGGTGCCAAGGCCAACTTGGCCACTTGAAAGAAAATGGTGGGCAAAGACCAAATCCATGCTTCCAGGCATGCAACATCATGCCCAAAATGTCATGGGATTAACCAACAACCTTTGATACTGCTAGGACTGCAGGCAAATATTTTGGGACAATCCAGGAGGCTTATCGTAATTAGATGATACGGCAGTGAGAAAATAAGTGCCTCAATTGTACCATAATTACTATCATGCAGAAAAAAACTCTTATTATTGATAATATGTAATACCATAATAAGAAATATAAAAATGGACTAGAGGGAGATTGTTTCATCATACCTTGACATGATCACTCGGATGCTCCTTGTCCTCGTGAAGTTTCAGTTCTGCCTCTGAAGCAAACACTATTGTGCACAACTTGCAGAGTATGAGTTTCTTCACCAAGAGAAATGGAGTCCTTGCCTGTAAAAAGCAATAATAGAACTGCAACAATCATGAACCTATTTTCCTTTGATATTTGTAACAATACATGTACAGTGGGTTCTACACAGTCGATCCGACTCCGACTCTCTGACTCGGAGACATCGGACACCCTGTTCAGACAGAGGTCTGCTGTTCGATGTCCGATGTACAATGTTCCATGTTCGAAGGTGGCAGGACAAGTTTTTGTGAATGGGGGTGGAGGGTGGGGGCAAAGTTTGTGTACATGGAGGTGAAGGTTGTGTGGGGGGCAATGAGTTCGACTAGAAGACCCCACTAGCCAATCAGAGAGCAGGGATTAGTCGAACAGTGATTCACAGAGTCAATCTGATGTCTTGCCCTGCCCACTCTCCTGTCTCCGATCCGCCTAGGTGACTTGAGCTAGCCTCCCTGGCTACGACGTCATATCTGACATGGAATGCCATTTACACAGTAGGTTCGATGGTCAAATCGAGTCGGAGTCGGATCGACTGTGTCGAGCCCACTTTAGCTTTGACGTGTCTTCTGAATAATTTGATTTCATGCCAACTGAACAATCTGCATTGAAATACAATAATTTATTCTGGTTCAGCAGGATCAATATTATCAAAACTTGACATCATGATATGAAATTTTTGCATGCGACACACTTGTGCTTTGCGCACATTCACTAGTACGATCCAAATGTACCTTGGCCAGGTCAGACTGGTGTTTTTCCAATATGTGTTCTTCACACCTCTTCTTAGTCTTAAATACCATCATATCACAACGTATACAGACAGGTACTTTCCGTAGCACGGCAGAGGGATTTTTTGCCTGGAAAAAAAAAAATCATACATAAGGACAGCATAAAGAAAATGACAGGGCAGGTAACATTTGAAACCATTTGAACATAACTGCTTCATAATAAGCAGCATAGCGATAAAAATCACTAACGACTCTGGATTTGAAACGCACTGACATACAGTAATTGACAAAAATACAGTGTGTGCCAATTCCACAGTGGTCCAGAGTCAACTCTCACAGATTTGCATGAAACTGGCACAGTAGGTGTATCACTGGTGATGGGAGCAATTTTTTGCTCCCACCACAAGTTGGCAAAGGCATATTCTTGATTTGCATCAAAAGTTGTGGTCATTGCATTATGTCAAGAAGGGCACAGGGCAAAAGTGTACACTGAAGTGTGTACCGTTGCTTTTGGGTGGTTTCGGGTCAATTTTGAATGGTTTCTTCACAAAAGTGTACACCTGTTTCCGGTATTTTCTTATTTGCATTGAAAGTTATAGTCATTGTGTCATGCAGATAAGAGCCATGTAATGCCAATCTTACAAATGAAGGGAACAGTGCATTGGCATTATTGATGTATATGAAGCTATGTATATGAGAAGTAATGAAAAAAAAATCATATTTTGACACTGCTTAAAGAAACTTGCAATATTGTGTTCTAGGCGCTGAGGCAACAAAATGTGCAGAAAAAATGAACAAAGGTTAGTACACTACTGGACAAAATTGCATTCCCTAGCAGGGTTTTTTTACAGTGTGGCTGGGGCTGGTGTTGATGGTGTGGTCATCTGGTAACCACTACCTCCGGGAGGAAGAGGAGGGTGAATTCAAACAGTCAGCCCATAAAGCACGCTTACTGTGTTACCGGTGCTTTTAGGAACGTCCTCTATGATTTTGTCCCTTGCACTTCCTCAGAGAGCTTTATTTTTCTTGGCTGGCTCAGAATCTCAAAACTAACAGAACATCCACACTACATGAACCTTGCTTCATCAGCATTAACTAGATTCAAGCATACCTCCCGCTGTATGATCTGGTGTCCTTTTAAATGCTGTCCCAGATCCTCCAGCGTTGCAAATACCGCCTTACAGTAATTGCAGACGTAGCGTGGATTAGAGCTGACGTGAGCAGCCTTGGCCTGTAATAAACAGTGACTATTAGAACATCGTTTGCGCACGGCATTATCTTCAAATTACATGCATGCAGTGAACTATTTGACATCTGACACAGTCAACATGAAATATGGACAGTTTAAGCTATTACCGATAACCCCAATTTTTTTTTGAACTTCCTCCAGTCCAGAGAAAAATGTACAGCAAAATTCACCTCAACATCAATATACTTGGTTGCCAAAACCTTGAGTTTCACTGCTAATGGGCCCTGTGCTCATTGCAGTGCCATTTATTAGTGTTCATTGGTAGTGGAAGGCATCCCTTGAAAGTTTTGAACCTGGTACAGTGCTGGCCATATATCGAGGCAACCGCCAGCGACATTTTTCCGAAGCGGCAGAAGAAGGTATCGAAGATAAGCATGCTACAAGCCGGGTGAGCAAGATTCCTTCTTCTGCCGCTTCGGAAAAATGTCGCTGGCAGTTGCCTCGACATATGGCCAGTACTGTACATACATTGCAACTCCTTTTGAATTTGGATGTAGCCTTCAATATGCTCCCATACTCCTAATACAATTTGCAGTTGATGCGATTAAAAGACGCTCTATCCGGATCACCCACCTTGACTTTGCGTGGTGTGACATAATTTTTGCGAGCCACCTTCATCCTTCTTTCCTTACGCGAGGTACACTTCTCCACTTCTTATCGAAAGATGGAACTTGACTAGTGCCCACCACTACTTCCTGCCCTGCTGTTATTCCCCAGTGGCTCCCTTCCTTATGCCACAGGAAGCTGCAAATGAAATATATTCATAAGTCAAAATAGCCATATATAAATTAAGGTGCGTTTACATGTGAGCGATTTGATTGCGCGATGTAACCAATACTGTTTGAGGCAAATATCGATTGTTAATTTCAGCCTCGGCGACGATTTCACTCGTCAAGTCGCTCACATGTAAACGCCGCTTTAATCACAGTACTCATACAAGAGGGCCATAACCAGTGTCGTTAGCGCCCAACGTTACACTGCTCATATGCTCAATCTGCAGTTATTACGACGCCATCGCAACCGTATTTTCAGCAACGGTGCACTGTAAACGGCACCTTTAGTTCTAAGCAGCAACCAACAGCCAAGCCCAGGCAATACACCAATTCAATGCTACAAAAAAATAAAAAACCCAATGGAAAGTACATGCAACACCCAACCATAAGCCAGGCGAACAAGTACGCCGCTTCTCATACGACACGGAATGAAGAACAAGCTTCCATGCCCCAGCATTCCAACCTGGCATTGTCAGGCTACTTACCAATATTTGCGCCTCATCAGACAGTCCTAGTAAAAAAAAAAAAACTTTGCCAAAAAAAGTACTCGAAATGTTGTTCGAATTCGAACCCTCTTTTTTCTCTGTAAATCTGGCACAGTTTGTACACCAATTTTTTTGTCACATTTGACCCTGCCTTTGACCCCCATATTTTCCCTTCAATTACCTCTGCGTCCCTCTAGTCCCAACGCCCAACGCTTCTATCACCGACTAAAAAAGAGGCCGCAAAATCAGTGGAACGCAACTAGTCCGCCATGATTCTTTTTGCCGTCACTTCAAGCCAAGATGGCCGACAAAATGAATATTAAAGAGCCGTTAAAATTATTTAAAAATGTGTACATTTTGTACAAATCGATTTAAAATTATGGGGGAAAAAACCGGGTTTGTTAAAATTTGTACGGTTTAAATTCGGTTTATAAAAAAATAATCAGCGAGAGAGCCTGCCATCTGGCGAGCTATTTTCAAAGAGTGATAAGTTTTGCAAAAGTTGTTTTTGGCCACGTTTTTGTGGGTTTATGCAACATGCAGGTTAGCTAAATTAATTTACATTATTTGTGGCACTATAACCGTCATAAAAATTGGGGGGATTACTATAGTACAGTACAACTTATTGGCAAAAATAAATTATGAAAGTTGTGTACTCCGCATGTGAGCATGTGGCTGGATTTAATTAATTAATTAATTATTAATTATTGCAGAGGAGTGGGGAGTCCAACGCAACAGCTGCTGGGTCGCCATGGACTGCTGCATTGTTACGAGGCTTATCCGGACTGTGCTGCGGGATCAGGAGTCAGTGGAGAGTTTCCGTGCATGTTGGTGATGGGGAACGACTAACACTTTTGTTGCCACAGTGCAGCACTTTGCATTTCCCTATGGTATGGTCGTGGTGTCGTAGCTAGGGATGCATGGTGATTACGGTGGGTTGGTGGACGGAAGGACGTATGGCAACCAATTGTCAAAAGTCTACCATATGTGCCGTCGTTAGGTGAAATCCGGTTGGAAATATACTGCCAATGATGGTGCAATCGTCACTGAAAAGTTGTGTTCAATTGAGATACGTCCATCTTCCATTGACCCACTGAATTTTAGGGCATGCGCTTGTACTTATTGCAGTCACAATAATTGCCTAAATAACCTCAAAACCCTATGGAAACCTCCTTGTCTCTGAACATTAGTCACTGAAGTGATATATTCAATTTTTGTTTACTCTTGCTCCTGATCCTTTTCTAACGATGCAGCTACATTTTGCTGAGGACTGGATGATGTGGTGGAATATAGTGGGAGGATAAAGCAATGTGGCTTTAATCAATGGAGTACCCAGTAACAAATGTTCAGTGAATGTTGACAGTCCTACCATTGAAAGCATGACAAACTGATCTGTCAGCTTATCACCCAAGCAAATTTTAAAGGTGGCGGTGGTGCACATGTGCATGCAGACTGCCTGGGATGCAGGCGTAGGACCATTATTATTTATGTGAATAAACCTAATGCACCATTAGTTCACAGTGATGCTGAAATTGCCAAAATTAACAAGCCATTTTTTATTGGAACATGGGAATGAACCTACATCCGAGTGCTGCAAACCATTTAGGGCCATCCTGTGGGATGCTTTCTAGAAAGCATGTACAGTCGCAAGCATAAAGATGTGGATGGTAGACACATATTTATGCTTGCGACTGGACTTTATACGGCATGACCTAATGCCTCATTACATCACAGGATGTGGAGATGAGACTGAACTAACGTCTGGTGTTGGAGACGACACATCAAATGGTGGGAGTGAGAACGAGCTTCAGTATGAGGTCCTCATGAAGAACAAAATTTCATATCAGATGCGACCATTGAGCTTCCCATGTCAGAAGCGTGGAAAAGCTCTGCTATTTAACCATTTCTTTGAGGGTCATGGAGCATTACCGGCGAGGGATGGCACTGACCTAGATGAGAGAAACCTCCGCAAGCTCTTCACTCAGATGAGACTCCATGTGGATGTCATAAAGGATGCCAATTTCAGTACCATCAGGAAAAAATTGTTTGCAGGTGATGTAATGGATGTCATTAACCTATCTGAAATACATTTGAATCCGGATATAATAGCCTAGGCTAACAGATTCTTGGTCATAACAGGTTACTCGAAAGGCCGCTGCCTGTCCCAGCATACTTCCATAAGGCCCTGTGTATGATATGACAGACTCATTTTTCACCTCACCTCCAGCTGACTTTTGCTGTGTTGAAACTGGCAGGCTCGCTGGCAGGGCAGATATGACATCACGAAACTGTAAAGACGCCGTACCCATTAACTATGTAACGGCACCCAAAACTAATTGCACATCCATAATCTAGGCTATATTAGTTTTGCAAGCGCAGGTACTCCTCGTTTTACTCTGGGGATTGGTTCCAGCAAAATGTGTCATCTATAGTACGGTATTTAAAGGCTTGCGATGTGTGTATAAGCCCTCTCATTGGTCCGCCCCTATGTTGTTGTGACCACCAAGTTCCAATTGGCCCCCGGCCATTGTTACTGCGATGCATTGTTACCATGATGCCTCTGATTGGCCCCCGTTCTGAGCATGCGCAATGGGGGTGGTGGAACGCCTCAGTAGCTGTCTGACTTCCGACGAGTAAACAACACAAGTCAGTCACTCCCGTTTACCAGCTCAACTCCTCTCCCTGTTCCACCCACACCGGCATCGGCACTCCCTTACCATCCAGTCCCCCCTCCTTCTTGTTCCACCCGACCATCCCCCCCGCTCACATCCCCAACTACCCGACCCCACATTCTAAACATCAACAACAAAATAATAGAACATCGGTTCAATGAAGAAAAAAACCTGTGAAAAAACCAATAGAACGTCGCACGTTGCAACTAAAGAGGTCACAGAACAAAACATAATAGAAAAGGATGGGATCGTTGTTGGATCCATATCTTCTTTGGCAAGAACTGCAGTACACATAGTACATTGTAACAACGAGTACAGTGCCTTGGAGAGTGCAGATATCAACAATACAGTACTACTGTACATATATAGCTATAATACCCTGCCCCACTGCGCAACGAAGAATAAAAGACGCGAAGGGCCTATAATTTAGTGTGTTTCGATTCAGAAGGACTGCAGTGATGTGTGTATGTGTAGATTGTTTTGTTATTGTTACATTTTCAAATTTTTTAAAGAGTAAAACTGGCATTAATGTGAAAAGGCATAAAACAGTTCTTGATAAAACGAAGAGGGATAAAACAAGGAGTACCTGTATACTATCAGGCTACATGGCGAATTTGCGCGAGAATCTCTTCACCCTGTGTGTATGCGTAGGTTAGCATCAGTGAAAGGCATCCATATTAATTTTATGCAATAATTCCTTTGCTTCACAGTGTCATCAGATGACCACTCCAAGTATGACCTTCTGGTTGTTGTAGTCTTGACACATGGCTCGGAAGAGAAATTGNTGAGTGCAAATGATTGCTTCTATGACCCAAAGGAACTGTGGCTACCATTTACAGACGAGGGGTGCCCTTCCTTGGCAGGAAAACCTAAACTGTTTATCATACAGGTAAACTACAAAAGAGTGTAGCTGTACTACTTTTGCAGAGCATCTTTAATGCATGCTATTTTTTTGGTACAATTATTGAACCAATAGAGTACAAGATTTCAGAGCTTTTACCTGGGGATATCATATATTGCACTTGTATTTTACAGATAATCATTTCCTACGCGTAATAACATGTAATGATAGGAACTGGACCGACCCAAATGACTCCACCCTGGATTTTTAAACTCCATGACTTCAATTGACTGATGCTGGGTATTGAAAGAATTGGCAAAGTAATCATTGTTCATGGAGTTCCTGAGTATCTTGCTTACCACTCATTCAATTTTAGCAGCTAAATATTTCATGCCATGAAAGTCTATATAATTATAATCAATGATTTTTCTTGCAGGCTTGTCGTGGGCCACATACTGATCAAGGACAGGCAGTGGCTTTCTCAAACCCTAGTGGAGAGCGAGGTAAAGGAACTGACCAGCGTAAACACATGGGCACCGTGAATATTCAAACATACAGCAATGGAGTTGATACCTCGTTGCAAAGATTGACTGATCCAGACATACACTTGGCCCTTGCAACTGGTTTTGGATGCACATCATTTCGTAGTCCTGGAATGGGTAGCATCTTTGTGCACGAGCTTTGCAGGATCATGCGAGTGCGCAATGGTACTGAGGAATACCAGAAGATGATGACGGACATCAGCAGGAACATTTCTCTCAAGTTTGTGGCCACATCCTCGTATCAAGATGTTCACGGAGGGAAGGCAGTTCCTAGCTCACAGTCAACTTTGCTCAAGGACCTGT
>JYFJ02007610.1:0-15070 GCA_000934665.2 Catajapyx aquilonaris
AGTACAAGGCCCTGCCACACTTCTCCTGTGGCGCGGGGGAGCGCCCGTCTGTGATTGGCCGGATAGAAGAGCCATGTTCCTCTGGCCAGACGATTGTCTCTCTCCGGCCCAAAAATCCCCAAGCTTTTTTTGCCCCGGGGCGGCCCCTCCACTCCAACCGTGTCCACCACCAGCTCCCTGGCGTCCTGTTCCCCCTCTCCTCCCCTGCTCGCCCTTTTCTCCAGCCATCTTCCACTCCTACTCCTTGCTTTTCCTGGAGCGACTCTGCCCCACTGCCGCTACACCTTATAGCAGCTACGCTTTTTTCGGCTTCTGCAATGAAATTGTGCGTTAGCGAACTTTAGCGTCACCAATCTCACCATGGTTGCGAAAAACATGTAAACACATAAATCCATGGTCCTCAAATATCCCAGTACACTTAACCGTAATGGATCAAACCATATTGCCTGGAGAGCTGGAGGCGGGTAACTATTCAAGTTTTGAAAGGCGATATGAATAACAACTTAATGTATGGAGATTGTCACCCTGGTGAGTGGTGTCTGGTCGCTGTTCCTACTCCTACACCACAGACCACACAGTATTCAATGTTTGATACTACAACTAGTTACATAGTTGCCAAAAAGGGTTAGGTAATGGGATAAAAGGATATATATGGGTAAGGGGTTTATGTGTAGGGAGAGACCGGTCCGGGATATTGTCCGGAGTCGGTCCCGACCAGTCCCCGGAGAGTTCATCCGGAAAAAGGCATCGACAGGGGTCATGGATTGGCTTTTATAGTAACGGGGAGCAATGACACAAATTGGCACACTGAACACTGACATTGAACCACCGACAAACATACGCAAAGATTGTAACACAATTCACACACACTTTGCACACGTATATGAAGACATGTACCCTTGCATGTACCACAACGTAACACATAGGGTCTAATAATAATAAAAATGATGATGATTATGATGATGATGATTATTATGTACGTGGCAATGTCTGCAAAATCCGCGATAAAAAATTAAACGGCAGATTTCTTCCACTTCTTATTTTTCCTAGCTGCTGCATGTGTTGCCCTCTCCTCCAGAAATGTTTCGTTTAAAGAACGTAATCTGATGAAGGTTCGGACCCGGACAAAATGATGAATCACTCTCTCATTCACATTAGAAAACTTTTCCCTTAAGATAAATTTCAGTTTCTGAATCACTTTTCGGTCCTTGCAAATGTGATCCATGGTATGCTGCAAAAGACACCTCCAATAATTTAATTATTGTCTCTAAAAATTCTTCAGTAGGCTCCAACAAACCTCCCCTAGACAGGACCCTGATTCAAGACAGGCCTACATCTTCTCCTGCAAGTGTCAATTCCCCTGTTGGGGTTGCAATTGTTCGGTCAACATCTCGACACTTGTAAGCAATATATCCCGCCAGATACTTGAAAACTTCCGCCTGACAATCGACATTTCTGGAGGTGTTGATTGCTTCCTCTGGAAAGGTTCTGGGTTACAGGTCTGCCAATTCTCAAATTTTTAGCTCACTTAGAAGTGTCATCAACTTAAATGTGATTAGCCCAGGTTTCTAGTTGATGTTCACGTTTTCCGATAAGTAGCCCCAGAGAGTAAGAAATACACACATATCAGAAGAGTAAGACATTTATTTTGTCACTTCACTATACATCACTTACGTATTATAATAAGTGTTTAATATTACACTATACCGTTACTAAAATATAAAATGATAATAACTGGTACTTACATACTGATGATACGCGGGTGTCCGTCCTGGAGAGAGTCTGAGGAGATGGGAAACGGCGAGCCTTTTTATAGTGGCCAATGGTGCTTTTAACGCGCAGAATTATAGTTAAAACTTGCGACATTATGGTGCAATAAGTGCAGGTGCGAAGGGTGGCGCAACGCCTCTTTCGCAACTGCACACTGCAGAATAAGGAAAAATTGTCCTTTGTCATCGATTTAATACTGATCAACTGCGCAATATCCAGATGACTAAGTGTCAGGTGTTTAAAAGGATATTGCACAACGGGCGAGATTAAGTCGCATAAGCTTGTGAAATTCTGATCTATATCGCGTACGTAAATGGTATAGGCCTCGCTGGGTGACAAATCTCCTCCCTCTTCAGAAAATTTTTCCGGACAGATAAATTTTTCTAAACATGAGTATAAGTACGGTATACTCCCAGAGATGGGAACCTTGAGGTCGACAGATGTACAGCAATGAAAATGACGCAAGGGAGATAGTGAATCCTGGTTAATTAAAAACAAAGACAGTCTAATACCACTGAATTAAAATAAGAATAATAAAATCAAATAAGACAAAAAGAAACACTGTAAACCCTGAAGGACTACCAGCCCACACTCTCGCTGGCAGTGACCCGCTTATGTGCTGGACGTTTGTTCTCTTCCGGCCGTCCCCCCCGTCAAATGGAGCACCCTGACCTCCTGGGGGCTTGTCAGCAGGATGCGCCGGGGTGCGGAGTTGGGTTGCAGGGTAGGATATGAAAGAACCCGGGTGTCGTCCGTCGGTACGCCGGCGGCCGCTGTGGCCGTTAATTGGACTGGAACAGTGTTGCTGCCGCTCTGGCGACGACGAGGCCGCTTCGCCGCTACTGCCCCCCCGCTGGTGTTGTCAGGGGGCAGGCAACAGGCCCCCTTCTCTTCCTCCCGCGGCCGGCCACCCCTGTCCCAGGCTGCGGTGGCGGGACACCGACCTCAAAACGGAGCCTCGGACACTGCGACGCCACCACCCGGAACACCACGTTCCTGGCAGGCCCCGGTGTCGTCACAGCCTCACCACCTTGTCCAGGAACGTGCGAGCCGGTGTCGCCCAGCTGATCCATGGCGGCCGTAGGAGGATCCGCCGGCGCCGTCGCGGTTGACATCGCACGGGGTCCTATCCCTCCCGCACGCATCTGGTCAAAGATGGTCTGCTTCCAGGGCCGCACCACCAGGGTCGAGTCTGGAGGCAGCCAGCGCCAATCCGAGACCCAGTTGTTGTTTACCCGGAGTAATTCCATGCCCCCACTGAAAGTCTCCGGGCAAATGATGATGGATCCATGTGGTATGGCGTGTCCAGCAACGTGGAGTGTCACCGGGGATGGCGACACCTCCGGCGTAGGCTCTGGCAGAATGCAGGTGAGGAGGGGCCCATCTGCCCTGGTGCAATCCTCCAGGATCGGAAACAAGCTCCGTAACGTGACTGGATGTGAGGACTGCATTGGCAGGGTGAAGAAAGGAAAAAAGGAAGGGAAAAGACTGTATGATAGGTTGGAGATGGAAGAGGACTGGAGATGGAAGAGGACTGCTTGGGTGGAAATGGGAAAGCACATTGGACAAGGCATTGACGGACCTTGTCCACCAGGATGGTAAAAAGATGATGACCACTACCTAATATAATTCTCAGCAACTTCACTCCGGTCAAAAGTGAAACTCGGATATTTCTACGCCAGGAAGATGCTGCATCCCAATGAAACATCCTGACTGATTGACATAAAAAATGGCTACCGTGCGGCAAATTCCTACTGAGTCCAGGTCCCGGTCCTTATGTAACGAACAAGAGCAAAATTTGTGAAGAAAATTAATAACGATAATAGAAGCAGCTGTATCCACTACTTATAAACCAGTAGGATACGCTAGAAATTCTAAATAAATGTGTTATTATCGTCAAAACGAAACTTAACTCATGGTTCCAAAGGTAAAACCGTCTAAGTGACAAAAACCTACTTCTGAGAAAAACGCATTTGAAAATCTTTTCGATATAGCACTCGTCCCTTTGCTCGGAAGAATATACCAATATACTTAACTTTTGACGGTGAATTTAATGGTTCATTGCATTTTAGTCAAATATCTGTATTTTAATGTGGTTTTGTAGATAGACGGTTGTTCCTCTGAATTTGTAAGTTGAGACGATAGCTATTTTGTACATAACCATTCATCTGCACTTGTAATGAGAGCAGTGTTGTTAGGTTATAATGGTTACAAAAATGCTTTTAATGAACACCTAAAGGTCGCAGGTCATCGCAGGTGCCCCCAGAGTAAAGACCAATTTTAGCTGAGCAGGTTTATTCAATCAAAAAGCAGGTTAAATAAAATACCACGTCAATGTAACTATCATCATTCTTCATCCTCGTCTCATACCCCCCACTAAACCTTAGTCGTTCGCCTACAAAAAAAATAAAAAATGCACAGACTCCAAAAATGCGAACCACCAACAACTACAACCGTTCACGTTCCGTTAAATTTTTTCTAGATGTCCTAGAAGGTCGCAGCTATCTTCATTTTCGGGCATCTTGTTCCAGAAGTCCCGCCTTGTTGCAGGAAGCAAGGGCACCAGTTTCGAGGCAATCTGGCGCTTTTTTTTTTCGGCCTTGATGCCTCGAGGTGCGCTCAGGGTTGGTGGGATTCGGAAGAGTGAGTTCCTTTTTGCGAATTCTTTCTTTGTAACTGCTACCCATTCTGTTTGGTCAAAATCCGTCTTGTAATAAAGGCTGAAGGAATGCCGTCGAAACTCCACTGCGCAGACATCCGCCAGTTTGGGAAGTGTCTCGCTTTCCAGTGATCGTCGAGTACGGAAGTTGCTCGTGAAGGTGTGAAAGTTAGAATGCTCCATTTGCACAGTGTGGACATTTTGTGCTGCCTCTTTACACGACCTATCAAAATCATCAAAATCGTACACATTCCGCATTTTTCGCATTCTTTGTTCGATGCGGCCATGCAAACCATCCGCTGCCATGAATGTGTGACCGCGCACTAAGTACTTCAGTGTGATGGTACTGGCTCCAGTCACACTTGGGTGGTTGATAATAATTATCAACAGAGCGGAAAACAGTACCCAGTTCTTGTTTTGGGCGGAGCAATTGTCCAACCAAATGACAATATGCTCTTTGTCCCTGACCTTCCTCAAAAACATAAGAAATGCACTGGCTACATCTCCCGCCTGTCTTCCTGTTGTTGCCTCATGCCAGAGTATGCAGTAATGGGCTTTATCTTTGGGTTTTCCATTCTTTCTCATCATGGCAAAGGTCTCGTTGAATACAACTAACCGAGACACAAAGAAAGTGGCTTTAATATCGGGCATTCTTGGAAGAATAATAACTTTTTGGAGATCGGCAGCATAGCTGCATATGTCCGTCCGCTGACAGTCTCTCTCGTAATGGGACCTAGCCAGTCTTACTTGAGTCTGATGCAGATTTGCCAACCTGGTGTTTTCTTCCGAAGGATCATTGTCATACAGTAGACATTCCTGGCACTTTTCACCATCAGTATCTTTGAAGGCAATGTTCAACTCCTTTAGGACAGTCCTGTACACTTCGTAGCTGCACTTCACTTCTTTGCCATGCTTTTCAAGAAAGTCCTTGTACATGACAGTCACACTGAGTTCCGGTGGCAGATACCTTCGCCAGGGTATGCGCTCTCTGTCGTAATGGGAAGCAGCTGGGTTGAAACTGTTAATGTGGCTTTTGATAATGTCACGGTAGTAGTGGGCGAGGGGCCTCCCCTAAAACACTTCCGGTCATTGTTCTCACTTCCGGTCTGAACTTTCGGTCTGAACTTCCGGTTCTCGGTATATTATTCTGTCACCTGTTTCCGGTGTAGGGGGCCACCTAATTGACAGCTATCAATCAACGTATGTTATAACGTTATATGTCTACCTGTCAATCATCTTGTTCCACCTGTTTCCATCAATCACCGTTACATATCGTATGTCAACGTATGTCAATCATTACCTGACGTTAACCAACGTATGTCAACATATGTCAATCATTACCCAACGGACGTCAATCAACGTGTGTCGGTGTATGTCGGACGTATCTCAACACATATCAATCATTACCCAACGGACGTCAATCAACGTGTGCCGACATATGTCAACGTATGCTATGACGTCACATGACGTATGTCAACATATATCCACCTAATCATGCTCTTGAGACCAACTGCCTCACCTGTCGATCATGAGAGGCCATCTGGCGGTGGCCCTGGTAAACCAAACAATTATGCACAAGAAGGTGGGCAATCCATCTGGCGGTAGATACTAGAACGACACCATATAGCAGCAATTCGACCTTGATCACTTGTTAGCTAAAAAACAACCTCACCTGTTATGAATCCATAACTGTTCCCAAATATGCCACCTGGAGGTCACCCACTCACTTAAAACGTGTCGTTTGAGGTCACACAATGAAACGAGAATTGTTACTTTTTTATTTATTCTTTAAGTCAGAAGACTAGACACATCTGCTCCAACCTCTCAGAAGTCATCCTGTGATTGTTGCAGTGGTTGCTGTTGCTGCAACTGTCTCCGCTGTTTCATGTTCAGCATCCTTTCAGCAACCCTACGTTCGCACCTCTCAGATATCCGTCGAGAAAGGCCGTAAAATAGGAAAAATAAAAGTATTGTGGTTGAGGTGATTGTCATGGCCAGAATAACATCAACCCACCGACACACACTTGATGGATCCATTCTATAATTTTTAAAAAAATGTTACATACAGAATAATAATGTTCACACAAATAATACGCACCTCTTTAACGTTCAAATGCTATCCTCTGAAGTGCTCTCCTCATAGCCGACCGTGAATAAATCATTTCCGGCTAACACTCTTCAGTTGCAAATCCCACGCTTCATTTCTCATACCAACACATTTTTTCATATGACGGAAAAAAAAGCTTGCACTGTCACAGCAAACCTTATTTATTGCTCAAATAATGTTCATAATTAATCAGGATTAATGTGTATGTGTGGGACAAGATGTAAACTACATCGAGCGGAATAATTTAATTCCACAAATAATTATGAGTGCTCATTCTGCGTATTTACAAGACAGCTGCAAAATGCCATGTCAGCACTAGGCCTTGCTCAAATAATGTTCATAATTAATCAGGATTAATGTGTATGTGTGGGACAAGATGTAAACTACATCGAGCGGAATAATTTAATTCCACAAATAATTATGCGTGCTACATTTTACCAAACAGGAAGCGAAAGTTGGCGAACCATCAATGCATCCACACCCCACCGAGTGAGCCGCCAGCTTCCCGTAGCATTTCCTTCAGCTGGAATCTAGGCAATCATATAACACTTTTAAAAAATCGTATAAATTAAAGGGTTCACTTAATAGTGAATATTATAACTAAGCCTAACGCGAAATGACAGAGGCTAATTAGAGATAATTTTTTCATAAGGTTCCGTATCATATTTAAAATTTTATTTAACATCGAACATGAAATTCACGGCACACACCCATCCGAATCTTAAACACACATTTTTTAAAAAAAAATCGTATAAATTAAAGGGTTCACTTAATAGTAAATATTATAACTAGGTCTAACAACCATTAACAGAGGCTAATTACACATAATTTTTTCATAAGGGTCCATAGATAATTAACTATCGAGCAATATGTGACAGTCTATGAAATATGCACACTATCATCCCATCACAGTTATGTATGACCAACTTTAAATGTGAGGTCAATGAAGGTTTAAAATGTGTCGTGAAAGTTCAAACAAGATTTCACACCAGTAACTAACCTGAAAAGGACAAACCAGTGTTAATTGACCTGGATTTTTTTAGCATATAAGTGAGAAGAGTTTCAAACTCCAGTCAGATACCAATGGGAAGGTGAGTGACATTTTATCCTCTGTATAATATTATTATTGTTTGGTTAAAAGTGGTTTTGTGCAATTGTTCAACATGAGCTCATGTTTCCTTTTGGTCATTCAGTTGTGTAACAGTTTTTTACGGACCATTATTATTAAGTGTAAAAAAATGACAAGTGTACATGTTATGTAATTGTTTCATTGATCATAATTTGTAATTCTGAATTTCAGTTGAGACATTAAGTGATTTTTTAAAAAAGTTACATCAACTGATCATTTTGTATCATTGACCGCACAGTTCTCACGAATTATTTCAACCGTGCTGAGTGTTGATTTTTCCCCAGAGTTACAGTTGAGTGTTGTTTTTTTTCATCGGAACTTGTGTATTTTTTCCCAGATCTACATAATATCGGTTGAGTGTTGTTGTTGTTGTTTTTTCATCGGAACAATTGCTAACAGGATGTGTATTTTTTCCCCAGAGCTAGAATCAGTTGAGTGGTGTTTTTTTTTCTTCATCTGAGCATGTTACAAATGTGTAACCTGTTGGATTCGCTTAAGTGAAGCGAACAGGTGCAGTATGTGTGGATTTTTTTTTTCCTGAACCATGCCGTGAAGTTATACATCCCTGCCCAGGAAAAAAATAGCTTCCATCAAATTGTGAGTACACATTTTTGAAGCGGGTAATGGGCAGGTGGTGATTGATAGGACACCTGGTATAATTTACATTTTTTTTACCATAAATATTTTTTTTTGTAAGCACCAACTACTATAAAAAAAGTGGACGGCAATATAATGTACATATATTAAAAGGTAATTCGTCCATGATTACGGAGGTTGTTACCGCTTGAACACTGCAACATAAACACACTTTTTTTTAAAAAAAATTTCGTATTACGTTGAAGGGAGCAATGTTTGAAACGCTAAATATGTTTATTGTAACGCTAATTAACGTTTCCTAAGAATTATCGTTCCTTGAGACGCAAAACACGTTTCTTGAGACGGTATGACGCGCGTCCATAGCGTCGTTCTCATCCTTCACTCATATGAAACGCTAAATACGTTTATTGTTACGCTAATTACGTTCCCTGAGACGGGTATGACGCGCGTTAGCGTACGTTTGAAGCGTTTTTAAGAAAAAAAGATAGACATTATAAAATTTTTTATTTTCACAAAATGGTGTTCGACAAACATACTCGATATTTTCCAGCTTGACGGGATACACAATTATTAATAGACAGGAAACCAAAGCGCTCCTTCCAACACTGCACACACATCCATTTAAATTCTGAAAAAGTTTCTACATCGCTAGAAGCGTGATCATCATAGATTTTTCTCAAGTTACGATCACATTGATTAAAAATGAACAGCATCGAAGCATTGTTTCGTATCAAGGCGGCAGGTACACGGGTATAACTTTGAGCCAGATATAAGCAGCTTACTCCATGATGGCGACCATGAGTAAACACATCCTGAATGGATTTTTGTTTCATTAACATGACATCATCGAATACAATTAAATATTTTTTCCCAAGTTCAAGCTCATCCAGGTCAATGTCATCCCGTGTGAAGACTAGCCTCCACCCTTCAATATTAATATTAAATGCATTGCGCAACTTTTGATAAATGGCTTGGTTGGGGGTAGTGGTCACAATAATTAGCACATCATACTCCATGTAATTGGGGATAGTAACCAGGGTAATTAGGAGGTTAGTTTTTCCACTATTACTGGGGCCTAAAATCAACCCCCTCATACTCTGAGGCAACACACCCCTTTTCTCCTCCTCCCTCACACGATCCGTCATGTTGTAAATCTCCATTGAGAGTATCAGGTGGAATGGAATGCATCTCCTTTTTATCTTCCCATCCTCCCTCGATCTCCTCATACAATGTATCGGTCTGGAATAATATAGAATATTAGTAAAAGTAAGTAGAAAAAATAATTCCCGCTTACCATATTTTCCATCCAACTTTTTACGAGGAAGGCTTTCTTCATGGAGCAATAATGTTGAAGGTGACACGAATATGACATCTCTGTGCTGGCTTTTAGCGTTTCATACGAAGGGCATTGAAATTCGTCCACATTGGTTATTTCTCGTTGCAAATAAAACTGCAACATGGCGCATTGTTCTACACCTATGAAAAAGTATGTTAGATGGGAAAAAGTTTGACTAAATAAAACTTACCTTTAGCGTAAATTATTTGGAATCGATCTGTTGCATCATGTAGACATTGTCTGATCCGATGTATCGGTATGCAACCAGCAGCAAATGGAATCCCACTTATCCTATTGCGCATGTTTACATTATGCCGGTATATCTCCGGAGGCCATTGAGTTTTATCCGATTCGAATAAAAAGTGACTGAAGCTAACCATTGGCTGATTAACCGACACTGTTGTAATTTCCTTCGGATAAATATGGCCAAGTCCATCTTGGTAGCAGTGAGACTCGACAAGTACTCCGGCAAACATCTCGAATGTGAATGAAGAAATATTTGTTTCATACTCTATTAAAGTGAGGGAGCGTTCGTTAAGTGACCGTTAGGTTCATTAAGTAATGGGAGCGTTCGTTGGCTTAATTGACCGTTAAGCGACCGTTAATTAGTGTCATTAATTACCTGTGAGGTCATCGATCGTTCATTAGGTGGGGTCAAATAATAGTCGACAATATTTTTTTTATTCTGATTTTATTAAACCAAGGAATGATGTCATTTGCTTCAATATATCAATGTCCGAGGACATGTCTTTCTTGTTATTTACCCCTTCAATTATGTGTAACAAGGAATGTGCTATGGCATCTACATAGATCTTGGGGACAGCACCTTCATTCTCCACAGGTAAAGCCAGTCGAGTAATTCGCTGGTTCTTGGCTAAGAAGAGTTTTCCTCTCATCTTGAGGTACAGGTTTTCTCGTTCCCTCAAATATGATAGTGTCACTACATCATCATCAAATACAGGTGTGCTCACACTTCCAGTGCGCATTTTATTGGCATCATATCCAATATTATCTCGTTTCAGGCAAGTTTCCATCTGTTCCTGAACATACTTTTTGGAAACAGCATCTGTGTCAAACACTGGCATATGCAATTTGATAATGCGCTTATTTCGAGCGTCAAATGTTTCGTCATCGTCACCTGTCAAACACTTTTTATGGACATACTCTTTCGAAACAGCATCCCAATCTGTTTCTGCCATTCGCAAACCAGTTAAAACTTGATTCCTCACTTGAAATGCTCCACCATGAAACATAATGCTATTGGCGTCCAGGAAGTGTAAATTGACTGCATCGGAAGGTTTCTCAGGTGCGAACAGGTTGCGTATTCGCCTGCCTCGCACATTAATGGGGCCACTAGTTGGAATAGAAACCACCTGACTTCCATCCATCTGGGTATATTCTTCCAGATACGATCTGGTTACGGCATCATCAGCATCGATAGGTGCACCCACATTCCTCAATCGCTCACCATTAAAATCGAACTCATCCCTGGGACGCTTGCCTATACCCGTTCTATGTATTTTTCCAGCAGGTGTTCCGAATCTATCCATATTGATCTAATATATCCTCGTAAGAACGACCTTGACTCAAGTCGGACAAGACCACTAGGCACAGGTGTCCTCGGGAAGGGAGAGGGTCGACTGGACTTTGCAGTTGATTCGTATTGTAATATATATTCTTGCCCAGGTATTGATTTAACTCGAGAGGAGGGGTCAGGTTTCCAATAGAATCGAAATATATTGCTGAACCATCGTTCAATCGCTGGTAACAGGTCCAATGGGTGCCAGGACCCGACTCTGAGTCCAGATTAATTACACCTCATTCTAATTTACGTGGACTGGAAGGCAGTTTATCTCTCATAAATACACCACGGAAGCGTTTAATTTTCAACTACTTAACCAAGTCAATAATATCCAAGTTTGTGAGTGGTTTTATCTTTTTGGATATGGTTTCAATTTCAAACTTCGTCCCAAGGTTTTTTTTCTCCTTCCCTGCCCTTTTTTCAATTGGGCAATAATTTGATTTTGTTTCTGTATAGCTTCTGTGACCGTTCGGTACGGTCGGTTCGATGGGTGCGTGGGATAGAACAACGAGCAGTTAACAACAAGTAATAGATGTATTGTATGACGATATCAGTTTACATTACTGGGGGTAACCCCGTACATTTTGATATTACATAGCGGCAGCTCGTCAGGCCGAGCTACCTCTAGCCGTTCTGCTGTTGATATTTTATGGTCTCTTTATATACCGTTCGTTATCTCCCTGACCTGCGTAATAACGCTGCTGTACATTCCTCGTCTTGCGAAACCTGTTGACATCTTGAATCTAACAGAATGGTTATTGCAACTGCTGTTGGAATGTCAATTACTGATGTCGTAACTGTGACATTCTCCCTATCTTAAATCAGGCATCACCTCGTGATGTCTGGATCCTCAATCTACATAGTGAACTGCACATAATATCTTTTTAAATTACATGTCGCCAGGAAGTACAAAATTTATATCCTAAAGCAATTAACACAGAATGATTTATGACAACTTGGTTTCAAGGAAGGTGTGGGTTTAACAAGTTGGAGACTCCATCTTTGGCAGTGTGGCTGGAGTATGGTCTTGTTCAGTGTCCCGTTCCGCTGCGCGTGTCCGTATTGTCTGCCCGCTCTTCGAATTTGCCTGGCTGACGCCTGCTTCTTTTCTGTTGTGGCCATCAACTGACCGGTGGGTGGCATGTGGGTTGTGGCAACTGCCACGACGTGGATGTCGTCATCCGCCAGAGTCCTCTTGCATCGTGTGATGTTCCAGTTTGTCCATCTTGCCTTATCTGTCGGTCTCACTCTCGACTGGTTTAGGGATTACTTCGAGGGGTGTAGGATTAACTTAGGACCTGTTGTCACCCATAAGACTGTTTGCTGAGTTTCTACCTTACCACAATCACTTCTTCCTGATTACATTTGCAAATATCACTTTAAATCAGTATATCTCTCGTACTAAGTTATTTCGCATAAAGGTTCTATTACTCAACTTTGCATCTCATTAAAAAATAATAATACTCATATACATAGCTTCATATATCGCTCCCCCCTTCATATAAAACACACACCCCCAAAACATAACAGCGCAACCCAAAAAAAGTACCCTTCCTATTGTTTATCCATACGCATGCACTGTACAAGTTTATGCATGGGGGCCCTCCATAGCATAAGCAATGCACCCGCTTCTCTTAAAACCCCTATTCTATTACCCGGGGTGTCTCATTGACGATCACCTCCGGATGCTCCCGTGAATCCCCTTGCTCTGCAATTCGCGCCAAACGTTCTGACCTAAGTCTATACAACCTATATCCTATAAACAACAAAACCAGCAGCGTCAACCCTAACGCAGTTGCTGCTGACACATGTGGACTCCACTTCTCCACCCATGTTCCCGTATCGCTTGTGAAGGAGTGATCAGGTCCCTCACCTAGCTTATCGCTTAACCTTACGACGTCATCTATGTTTATTTGCTCCGCCCCCTTCATCGCACCACGTAGTGTGCGAAGCCTATCATCCAGGGCATCAAACTCATCCTGCGATTTATCCCCAAGTTTGCTATCATGCAACACTTTACTTAGCGCCACTTCCTCTAATTCACTCAAAATACTATTAATGTGGGGTAAAACAATGTGCTCTGAAGCACCCTTACTTATGTGGCTGATCCCCCTAATTCCATTCGATATTCTAATTCCCGTGCCAAAAGCCGTGCACCCGGCGCCTAACTCTAGACTGCCCTGCCCTTGTATGGCGATATCCTGGGTGGCTATATTCAGTGCCCTCAGCCCATCTGCGCCTATGTCGTCATCCCCCGCGCGTACCTTATCGCATTTAATCACCAAATTCATTAACCTAGGTACATTGTATAGCCAATGTCCCCCTGTGCCCACACGCACGAAAATAGGCTCGTAGTCTATTACCACCGACCTATGACAAAGACTTGACTCTAATCCATACCCCGAAATTAATGTAAATAAGCATGTCACACTCGGTTTGGAGTACCTAACCCTTGGTAAATCGCATATCTTAATATATCCCATCTTACAATTGAAGGGGTCGGTGAGAGATAATCGTAAGCCACACAAAGTTGTTTTTGAGAAAAACGCATTTGAAACTTTGATCAAATCTATAAATCAGAATCCTTTAAATGTATGACTTTTTTGAGTGCCAATTACATGTTGATGTCGTTTTTTACTCGTCTGATGTTTCAAAAGTTGTTAACTTTATGATTTCGCATTGTAATGATTTCTTTTTTGGAGCTATGTTTCACTATCAGTCAAAATACAGATTGATATAGTCGTAAGCCACATTTATAAATGTGGCTTACGACTATATCAACCTGTATTTTGAAGTAAAAGTAAAGGAGCATTGGTTTTCAGCATTATTATTTTTTAATGAAAAATATATCATCTTAGGCTATATGGGGAAAGTGTTTTTATTATGATTAAAGCAACAAAATATGTATGCAACAGAGCAACAAAATATGCAAGAAAGCATTTCCGTATCACTGCTGAAATCTATAATATTAAAATGCTTGCGTTGTGTGTATAAGCCCTCTGATTGGTCCACCCCCGTATTGTTGCCTCCACCTCTTCCCATTGGCCCCCGTCCATTGTTGCTGCGTCGTATCCATGACGCATTGTTACCAAGACGCCTCTGATTGGCCCCCGTTCCGAGCATGCGCAGTGGGGGTGGAACACGTCCAGTTGCCTACTGGCCCCCTTGGGAGAAGGTCGCTTTTTTTCGTCTCTCCCGCCGCCGTCATCGTCCCCCTGCCGGACCTTTACCCCTTCCCCACCTACGCTACCTGTCCCCCATTCGCCACGGGTCACTGGTGGTTATTGAAAAATGGCCGTAGGCACTGGTGGAGACGGGTGGAGAATAATGTAAGTTCGAAATTTACCATTGCTGATCGGGCTGCTTAGGAACTGCTTAGGCCTACCCATGCGCGGTGCGGTAAGGGTGCAGTTTAGAGCCGCAAAAGTCTTACAGGTTTCTATATATTTTCTGAATCTACTCGATGAGATGAGTCGAATGACACTATTCCTAGTGTGCGGACATGCTTGGTGCAAGAGTAATTGAACTTTGTAATTGCAAGTAATAACAATTAATAAATGAAAATAAACAAGTGTTCCTTTGTTGAAACAGTTTACTCCCATTGTTGAGTGAACGAATATCCATGGCAATTTTAAACGTAGTTTGGGGGTTGTGTGTTCGCAGCAATACTGTCCGCCTTGTGGTGGCGTAGATGTGGGTGTTGCGGATGTGGATGTGGCAAAGCCACAATAACGTTCGTTGGCCTGCGGCGCCACAAGACGGACAGTAAATGTTGCGGATACAGAAACCCACGATAAGCGCCCAGCTCCGCTATCGCTCCGCAAAAACTAAAAATATCACGCACAGGCGACGTACCGTGCCTGGCAGGGCCACAAGACGGACAGTACTGG
>JYFJ02007611.1:0-15076 GCA_000934665.2 Catajapyx aquilonaris
CGGCGGCCATGTTGGGCCAGCATGTAGCCCTCCCCTTTCGTACCTGTAAAGTTCAGCCTTAGTCCGGTAGGGTCGCCACATGATAGCTCTGGGAAATGTCTCGTGGCGCTCTCAAGTGAGCACCCGGTGCGTAATCCCTAGGCAGGGGGTGGGTGGGGAGTGACCAGACCTTATCTTCTATGGCCGTGGTTCCAGCGCGTAAAGCCAGCACGACCTCGCCTGCGCGCCATCGTGCGGGAGGGCCGGGAAGCTCAAAAGAGAGGGGGGAGGGGAGAAGCGGCGAAGTCTAAATCTGGCGCTTATTTTAAAGCAAGGTAGATTGAGTTTACGCCTAGAGGGCTAGGTAGGGGCCCGCCTGGGCCCGCCTACTCCTCCTTTTCTGTCAAACATGCAAAATATGAACCCGGAGGAGATGGATGCTGTATCAGTCGCAATAAAAAAGTTGTTCCAGAATGAATTGAATTAATTTAACAAGTGAAAACACTAGCTGGAGCTCGGAGGCATTTTTTTATCTATGTGACGAAAGGGAGATTATCGTGCTATAGCACGATAATCTCCCTTTCGTCACATAACGTTCACGACGACCTCTTCCCACTTTGCTAAAAGTATACTTTCAGCAAAGTGGGAAGATGTCGTCGTGAACGTTTACGTGATTTTCTATAGCTATTGAAATGCCACCCTTGCCCAATTTCCGCACTTACCCCAACTTATGCATTTTGATGGGAAATTATGGTATTTCAGAGACTGCATTATTCTTGTATGCGAAGATTTTATTATAGTGATCAAGGGGGTAACCACTTCGGTACTCCGGTGTACACCTGCGAGTGGTACTCCCAGGTACTCCTCAGGTACCTCACTCTTTATTGCTCCTTGGTACTCCTTGAATTTGGTACTCCAGTGTACACTTTTCAGTCGAGTGATTACCCCCTTGATCAGGGCCGTACGCAGGATTTTTGTTCGGAGGGGGTTTGCTATCTTACACCTCCTCCTCCTCCCCCCCCCCCAGCTNCCCCCCAGCTCGATCACGGTATAATAAATAATGTGTGTTCAAGGTCACACAAACTTAGGTGAATGTAACTGACAAAGTACAGTGGAATCTTCCTAAAGCACATCGACTGTAAGCAAGCTCTACAGTAAGCCCTGCATATAATAACCACCCACTCACACGCGCGTTAGCGCGCGAATTTTCGTTGATGATTTTGATCTAGCAATAATGAATTGAAAGGGGTTTTATATTACTGTGATATTTTATAAGCGCGACATGGATGCATCTTATGACTGCCTAAGCAAAGATATGGCTAAAATAAACATGGCCTCGTAAATTTTATACGTCTATACTCTAATTATATATAATCCTCCTCCTCCATGGGTAGTGCCTGACCATGGGGTATGCGACACGGACCTTTATTGTAACTTGTAGTACAGAGAACAGTGAGACCATATTTTTGAAACGCCCGGGTCTATACTCATTCTCTGGTTCTCTACATTCCCCCGATCTTCCCTTCTCTTCGCGACTCGGAGGTCCTCTCTCCAAATTGTTTGCCGCACAATGATTTTTATGGTAGTATTTAGGTAGCAAGTGCACTTGGTTACAGCAGGCCAGTGTTGGACTTGGTGTATGCCGCAGGAGTTACGAACGGCATATTGCTAATTCTGCTTGACAGGTTTTGTCCGAAGGTATGCAGTACCAGTGTAATATAGATCTACATATAGGCCGACAGAGTGTGTTCCAAATATCCTAGTCCTATTAGTTAGAGTATTTCGCCCGAAGGAGTAGTTTTTGCGCACCTTTCGCCCCCCCCCCCTCGAAGGAGGTGCCCATTCCCCAATTATTCCCAGGGTGTCCAATATAGGCTAGCAGTTTCTACTGTAGGCCTATATGATTGGGAACATTGATCGGGGCGCAAGTAGCACCACAAAAATAACTACACTTCGGGCGACATTAGCAATAATAAGGACCCGGATATTTGGAACCAGAACTGTTTGGAACACACTGCATTAGCTTACATTGTACCCACTGACAAGATTCTTTTGTAATAATTAGAACAGCAACTACAATACGTTATTATGTTCTGACTTACAAAATTACGATACGTTAGCAGCGAAATCGCAAGTGCAGCATGACATGTTGCCTTCGTTCTCAGCAGACTGAAAGGAAACTGCAACATTTCTATACATACTAAAATAGGATCAATAGTGTCGTTACGAGCTTGTGGAGATGTAAACAAAAATATTTCTTGCATGTAAAACAGTTTCTGTTGCAATGATTTCTGGGAAACCAGGATCTTGGCGAAGATATTTCTGACAGCTCCGATCATGCTGCTTGCTGATAGTCTAACAACTATCAGACAGTGTTAAATACGGAATTTTCATGTCATGTTACCCTGCTTGCTGTGACTGACTCAAGTGATGTAAACTGGTAGAATTAAATTCAAAAGTACTGTAATTTAAAAAGAAATTAAAAAGTTACAATATAATATATTCTATTTTATGCATTCAGAAATTCCTGAATAAGTAAAATGACTATGATAAATTTGGTAAATCAATTAAATATATTCATTTCTGTAGTTAATATAATTAGTTGTAAATAGTATTTTAAATAAATCCTTCCATAATAAATGATACAGTAAACTTATATTACACGAACTGTACCGTATACAACTAAGCCTGTCATATACAACAGCCAACTAAGGCTACAAGTACAAAAGCTGGACGCATAATCAATATCACAAAAAAGTACCCTAGGCCTACATAAAAACAGTGTCTTATTGCAAACGGCAACTGTTATGCCTTCATTGCATTGGTAATGCAAGTGTCACCTACGCCTACATACTCTACATTCAGGCCACATGCTGGTAATCTCTCCGTCACCTGTGAGTAAATTAATTAGCCTGCAATTTTTGGTGGTCATATAGGCGGGCGGGGGTCATGGCATTGGATTAAATCTTAGCGACTTTGGTCGGATCGAAGGGGGTTAAGCCCACGATTGGTTAGCACGCACGCCCCTTAACCCGCGAGCGCCATAACCATGTACTACCCTCTCCACCCCCACCCCATTTCCCCAGCCCTTAATTTAGCTCCCTGCACGCTGCTTTATTTTACCCGTTTCCTGGTAGCCCCTCCTTGGCTCATGCACCTTCCACGTGAAGACACGATTTTCTCAAGTGTCCCTACAATCAATGCTAAAAAGAATCCTAACGCTGCTCTCAAGTCGTTTGTCCATCTAATTTATGAAGTGTGCTCCATTCTATAGTATAAATATGCAATCATTTAAGTACTTGCACATAAAAAGGCGTCAGAAATTTCTGGCGAGTTTTCTAACAATCAGTAACTGCTGGTGCACCATATAAATCACGAATATTTAAATCGGCACCATGCAACTAAAAACACAATTTCTTGTGTATCCTTCGTGCGGTACCCATACGGTACCGTCACCACAGTTCCTTTCTGCTGAATGATCCACAAGTGCGGTGTTTCAAAATTACATACAGGCCACCTATGAAAAAATGGATCAAAAGGTAAAGGCCTGGGCTCAAATGCAAGGCTTGAAGGTTAAATGGGTGCTTGCTATAGTATAATTAGCCTCATCCATCAAGATGTGAAAGCAGGCCTTCGCAGTGAATAGCCTACAGTATTCGAAACCACACCTACTCCCTCTCAGTATATAAGCTCTCTACATCAAGGAGTTTTAAATATATATTTTAAAAAGTGATTTTCCACTGCCCGGCAAAAAGGTTTGGATCAACTGGTGTCCGTGGAACGGAAGCCTTTCAGTTCTGCGGGCTCAATAAAAAGGAGTCACAATATATTACAAAGAAAGGTATAGGTACTGTATGCAATAACATGTACCTATACAGGTAGTCCCCGGTCTACGAACGGGGTTACGTTCCTGAAAATGTCGATAAGTCGGATTTGTACTGGATTTGTACGTAACTTAAAAAGGCGCTGAGGAACAGCGCATATATAAAGCGCAAAGATACTGCTCCAACTAACCACTAACGTCATGTGTGCCTGTTTACATGCGCGAAGAGCATAGTTTCTCCATTATTATTTATTAATTATTCAGTGTTTATGTTGAACTTGGTGTCGGTCAACGTACGCAAAAGTGATTAATAGTGGAGGAACAATAATATATTTCCTTCTGTGGGGCCTCAAGGCTCCACAGAAGGAAAATTTATAATTGTTTACGAACGACCCGATATTATACAGCGATCCCTGGGTTACTTACGAACGGGGCCGTAGGTCGGGTCGTTCGTAAACCGGGGACTGCGTATGGTATCAAGGCAAGTGTAGCATGACTAACAGGGCCCGGCTTATAAAAACTGATTCATGTAAGCAGTTGTAGTGTACTAAACCCCATGTGACATACAGTGCGTACAGTACAGCGGCATTGGGGCTCTGGGGGCTCTACCTCAAATATTTTAATCCGCAAGTTTTTATATATTTTACTTTTCCATTGTCTAATGAAATGGGATAGCCTACATCATGGCATAAGATGGTGGGTTGGATGTTTCATGTTCTTCGTATCGCATATCATTCTTGTGACATCAGCTGCACAAGATAAGCTAAATAATGCATTATTCGCGAGCCTTATCAAGCAGTAAACTACTGTACCACGATACATAGAAAAATTATGGGCAGTCTATTGTTACGAGTATAATGTTGAATTATTACAGTAAAACTTCTATAAGTCGAACTTCCCTCAGTCGAAGTTCTCTATAAGTCGAAGAAAATGACGAGCTTGGTTGGTCACAATGTAAAATAATAGGAAATAAACTTCCCTAACTCGAATTTCTATAACTCGAAGTTCTCCATAACTCGAAGTGCAGGCAGGGCCTTACGATGGGATATCAATGCATTTTCAGTCTCCCTAAGTCCAAGTTTATGTTGGCGAGTACGGAAAATTTTCTCGTTTCCCAGCCAAAGAGTCGAGAGTATAGGCCACATGTAGGCCTACAGAAAGGCTCAATTTCCTCATCTCCGTCTACCAGACGTAATACCGAAAGAAGTGTGACAATTGAATCCTTGAATCTATAAGAGTAGGCAAATGTACATAACTGATGAGTTTTTTTTACACCAAAACAATGAGGAACATTGTAAGTGTGATAGTGACAGTTATTTTTAAGTTTTGAACACCTTTCGTCGCTGGATATAAATGTAGGCTTCCTTATAGGGTTATGTGCTTTAAAAAATCCAAACTTCTCTAACTCGAATCTTCTATAACTCGAAGATTTTTCCCGGTCCCATGGAGATTCGACTGGAGTTTTACTGTATTATATTTGGAAATAGGTCCATGAATTCAACAGTATATCAACACACTGTATATTATATGCTAGGGCTACATAATTCATATTATGTGCTCTACCTTAAAATATGTTACTCTGCCTAAGTGGACAATCCGAAAGACGGGGGAAGGACAAGGAACACCCTGCTGTATGTAGCCTAAAAGAGAAAAAAGAGAAGACGATGCGATTAACCATACACGCTACAAGATTCACAATACTGTATTTTGAGATGTACAATAATACCATATACATGTATTTAAAAATAATGTACTTGTATGAACAATGTATTTAAAATACGTAGATTTTGAAAGTCAGACCCATGACACGTTATTTTTTCCTACTAACTTACAATATGCTATTTTCGCAGAGGGTGTGAGTCGTAAAATATCGCATAATATTATACATTATTATTACTAGTTATTAGGATTGCAAATGAGACTCTTACTCTGATACGTAGGCATAATTATATGCTAAGTATTAAATCTTCCTAATTCTAATTGCACATAAGTGAAGTGAAGGCCTATAAAAATTAATGTCTCTTGCAGACCTATCATAATTAATGACTCAAGCATTTACCGGTACTTTGTCTTATAATGTTGTGTGATTGAAGAGCCAAAGTGTGCCTGTCGTTGTGGCACTTCGGAACTGCAACGTGTAGTCCCACACTGCACACAATGTAATAGGACATGGTCTTATTATTTAAGTAGGCGGATTTACACTTGATTTACCTCGATTATTATAAGAATATTAATTTTTCTGATCAACAATATACGCTTTTATTGCCGTATTAATATTACCCGTGAAGGGCGCGGTAAATAAAAACCGGAGAAAAATCGAATGGAATCATATTAGTGCTGGCATGAGCAAATCATCCGGCTTGAAGGGCAAAATAAAAATTCTGACAAGTGAGATGTAAAAATTCTCCGGAAGTTGGACGTATAAAGCTTCGCTTTTTGACTCAAAAATGAATTTTCTGGGAAAAGTGTGACCATGCGGATATTTTATGCTGTCGCATTGTTGTTCGAAGTTAAACAATTATTCAGCTGCATATAAATAGTATGCAGTTAATATTGTTATAGTGTAATTCAATTTTATACCCGTATGTTCCACTGAATCATAAAAATTCGTCGCTGACATGCAAAAAAAAAATGGTGCAAAAGGTTAAGGTGCCGAAAATGTGATGAATTAGGCATTCCCAGTTACACATTTTCTTCTGGGAAACAATCATAATGACTCCAGAAAGTGCTTGAGGGCATGGGGTAAGGTTGACAGGGGGGGGGGAGGGGGAGGGTGAGGGCAAAGAAAAAAAGAGTGGGCGATAAAAAGAAACCGAAGCAATGTCGTGGGTCGCGTGAATGGGCTGCAAGGGTGAAGGGGGGATGGGGTTGGGAGGTAAGGGGTGGCCGTGGAGGGAACTGCATCCGGCGCCTGTAAATCACGGTTGCTGGTGGGGGGTGGGGGAGTGGGGAGAGGTTAGAAAGTACGTCACGAGTGCTGCAGGACCAATCAGGGCCAGGTCACGTGGTTCAAAAGTCAGCAGGAGAATTGACCCCCCCTCCCCCACACCTCCCTGGGTTATTCAGTGTGGGAACCATCCTGGTGTGGTGGTGGTGGCGCCGGCGCCAGAGCAACCATGGCGGCGCCATCCGAGTTTAAAAGGTCCAAGATACCTGTACCTGAGTACTCCACTTTGGCCGCCTCACAGTGGAACCAGTGGGGACAGTGGGCGGCACACCAACAGCCACAACCACTCCACCATCATCCGAGAGGTCTTCCTCCAGAAGAAGAAGACGAAAGTGGTGGTGGTTCATCCGGTACTCGCATAACCGAACTCTGCCGAGGATCGCTCATACCCAGACGAAGACATAGTTTTAGCCATCAAGGTGGTAGTGGTAATGGTGCGACCCCTGTTTCCGCGGCATCAGTGGCACCAGTGGCACCAACAGTGCCGGCGCCAGTGCCTGTCACAGGCAGCACAAGTAGCAGCAGCAACTCTAGAGGACCTGCCAGCAGACCAATGGACTTTGCATACAACTCGTACGGTGGCAGCCGAAGGGAGTCTCCTGCACCATATTCATTTGCGCCACAGTATCTGGGAGCGGGTCATCAGACCAGGAGCAGTTCGCAAGAACGGTTTCAAGGTCTCCATCCGGGTGGCAGAGTCGAAGACCGACGAAGAGGTGCCAATAGTACCAATGGTCGGCCTATAGTACCTCAGGATGAACTATGGCACACGACGGCCCCACCGCCACCGGGTGCGCCACCACCCCTGGGGCTAGGGCTGGTTTCCATGACCCTCCCAACAGCATCCATGGTCAGCAATCCTTTTCAACACCAGTTTCAACATCATTCCCACCTTACCGGTGTAACAGCTGCCAGAGCCGCTTCGCTGTCCCCCCCAGTGCCTACACCTCCTCCGCCGATGCCATCTTCCTCTTCTTCCATGGGATTCTTACCAGTGGCGCTTAGTAGGCGCATACAAGACACGCAGCGGTTGTTGAGGCGAGAACCAGATGACGGCTTGCAAGAGATGATGGCTGCGGAAGGCCTCATGGCAAATGGGCCGCTTGGTGGTGGAGGACCATTACTAGGAGGACGAGACAGTCGGCAAAAGGTCAAGTCAAATCAAACCAAAGAAGAGGAGAGAAGGCAGACTGATAGTGACTCGGACAAGAGTATGAAGGGCGGTAAAAAGGGTAAGGACGGTAAGGGGCGACAGGATGGAGGAAGAAGTGGTAGAGGAGATCAGAGGGCTGGAGGTGCTGGTGGGGGTGGAGGTGGGGGAGGGGGAGGAGGCCGTGCTGGTGCTGGAGGTGCTGGTGGTGCTGGAGGTGGCGGGGGAGGAGGGGGAGGTGGAGATGGGGGCGGTGGAGGCAATGGTGGAGACGGTGGTGACAAGAAGGGTGACGACAAGAAAGACAAAAAAGATGACAAGAAAGACGATAAAAAAGACGATAAGAAGGACGACAAGAAAGATGACAAGAAAGATGACAAAAAGGATGATAAAAAGGATGACAAGAAAGACGAAAAGAAAAACGAGAAGGAAGAGGAAAAGAAGGAAAAGAAAGAAGATGAGAACAAGGACAAGGACAAGAAGGAGGAGGAAAAGAAGGGCGAAGAAAAACTTTCAAAAGAAGAGAGTCATGCAACAGAAAAGTCAGGTCCAGGGTCACCAGAACAAGTGGCCCATCACGTAGCTTCCAGTGTACCTCAACGAGTCCTTCTCCTTTGCCAAAAAAGCGACTGGGCAGCAGTGGACCAAGCACTTCGAAGTCTGGAGAAGAGCATCACTTTGGGAACTTCGGAAAATTCCACTCCATTGGCCACGATTATAGATGAGGTGAGAATTACCCTTTTGTCGAGCATTTTTAGTCCTATAAGTAGCAGTACAGTAGTGCCATACTATCACGTGAAAGGTCGTTCCCCGTTCAAGTGATGTGAAATATGCCAAATGGCGCTTCCTTTCTACTCGATTGCCGACACCTGCTCACTGTCCTTTCTTTTCGGATTCATTCACACCAAGCTAAAGTTCACACGGTCTTTCTGCCAGGCAGGCGTACTAAATTATTAACAACATCATGAGTGAGGTGAAATTGTGTGTTTATTTTTCCAGATATTATTAGCCCTTAACCCACACGGTTATGCATGTGTTACTTTCATTTTCTTAAATAAGTCACTGCCGCATAAAGAAAAGTTTGAGAGTGTACAGGCTTTGTTATATCTTACATAGGTAACATATTATACAATAATAATGCAGCACTGTATCAGCATGACATTAACGGGATCCAGGATTATCCACCTGGTTGGGCTTCACTGCCAGTGAATACCTGTAATAAATTATTTTTTTTTGTAATTACACTGTACTCCGCAAAACATTAAAAGAGCATCACTGGTGAGTCTCTCATGAAACATCAATTTTAATGCTCTTCTAATGCTCTGCTAATGCTCTTATGATGCTTTTTAGCGACAAAAAAGCATCACCATTAATTTTATCGTATATTTTTGATAACATTGACATGATTGTAACAAAGTTCCTACCTAGATTATAGACCTTAATTCAGGAGGATCAATTAAATCTGTGTAGTGAATCAATTTAATGTAGACATTAAAATTGTAGAAAAAGTAAGGTAATGTAGACATAATTTTGGTACCGTACGTATATAAAAAATTCTATTAAGGCACAGGTATTTAAAAAGTTCTGCATCATATGATTTAAAATATTTAAAAAATACTCGCTTACTCTTCAGGTAACACTGAACACCAAGTACCATACATAATTTTATACTACAAATTGCCCCATTCAAATCATGCCCTTGATATAATTATCTACAAGCCGTTATATTACATTTTTCAAGATGCTGTTGATTTTTTAAATGATTTCAGAATGCCTTAAGTATGTCAACAGCGCAATTACTTCTGAAATATAATTCCAAATTGCCAATTGCCTGATATATCCACATTCCACTCACACGAATCATGTCTGGAGGAACACGTCTACACAAGAGTGGTCACTGACGTGGACCTTGCAAGGCCATAGTCACGTGCGGAAAATTGTTCGCGTGTCGACAAGACTCGCAGATACGGAGCCCCCCAAGAAACACGACACGCTTTCCCCTCACAGGACACGTGCTCGTTCACTCACACACACGCGCGCGCACACACCACCCACTTGCATATACATTTTTATGAACACACAAAGAAGGGCCCTGAATCCCAGTAGGAAGCTGCCCAATAACTCTTGAGGGTGGGTAACCACATCTGGTCAGAAATAGTTCCCTTCGCCACTGCTTCTCCCAAATACTCGCCCACGATATTTTGACCATAGTACGTTGTTCGGCTCTTGCATACAGGGTGTATTTATATTGGAATGCAACCACATGTGCCAAATCCGGTCCACAGAACTTCGAGCCGGTCGTTAAGTGAAGGTTTAAAAATACGTACCATGAGAGTCCATATGTGCACTTCAAATGAAAATGTGTTTAGAAAACGACTCGCACTAACTAATACTGCGTACAATATAATAACGCATTCAGATAGTATACTTATTAGCTCACATGAAAGAGCAAAAAAATCATTCTGACATACTTTGCCAACTGAAAAAGTTACTATTACAGCATGCCTCTACAAGAACATTTGTTTAACTTGTCTCTCTTCAGAAATACTGGCAATCTTTGACTATTACTAGCCCCCACGCTACTATTTTAAAAGCGGTATTATTTTACTATGGTGAAATGAAGGACTCCGTGGGTTTTCTCGGGATTCTCTTTCCTTCCACTTTTAAAAACATCATCAGTGGAGTCACGGAAATGTCCGCGGCAAAGTTAAACAAAGACTTCTCTGTAAAGGCAGCTCTTACTCACCACCTTATCTGAATGCGACCCACTCCGGAAAACCCGCTACCGCAATACTTGATCCAAAGTTCAGCATGGATGAGTAGCGGTTGCCATAACTCGCCGGATGACCCCTATTATTCAGGTACATGACAACACTAAATCCATGCCATTATCTCCGTGATGAAACCGAAATACAGTTGAATCCGGATATAACAGACTTCAAGGAACCACGGAAAAAGTCCGTTATAACTTATAACCGAGGTCTGTTATAGCCAAATCGCCACTTTTTCAATGAATACGCCAAGTTTTCTGCTTTCATATGCTTATAATGCACACTAGGGCCTACTCATACTGATTAATGAAACTATTCACAAAAATGCAAAATTAGCACACCCGTAAATTATGCAGGACCAAAAAATCCGTAATTTTTTTTCTGCCGTCTCCTTCTTGTCAAATATACCAGAAAAGAGCAGTAACATCCACCGAGTATACTGATCCAACAGCTGAGTGAAGCGGCAGGACCAGAAACACTTGCCATTACTGTACTCATAATATTGCATTTGCGGCTGTTTCTTGTGACGTCATAATATTGCCACAGAAGACCACAATGCCCAGAATCTACAGGGTCAGCGAAAAAGAATGCTCTGATTTTGAAACCATATAACTCGAAATCTTTTAGACAGATCTTAATGATTTAAGTTTTGAAATGCTAAGAAATGTTAAAAGTTTTGGTCTTACCATGTTTCGATGTGAGCTCCATTTGTCGCTTGGCAAATGTAAATACTGTACGCTAATCGATGTCGTGCTTAACCCGGTCAGGTGGGGGGGGGGCATTGGTAAACTTCTCATTCAAGACTTTGCACACTGGGAGGCGGAACAAATGAAACTTTCTTACGGCAGGTTTGCATCATAGATGAGGCAACTTTTTATGTGCATCATCAAGAACAATATGTATGGTGTAAAGACCCCCCCCCCTCCCCGTCATATCCAGTACCTACGTTATAGGATTGCAACGGTAACTCCAGATATTATTGAGCGGGTTTGGAACGACACCGATTACCGCCTTTTTTTATCTGCCGAGCAACAATAAATAAAGCTCATATCGAAACAAACTAAGGTGAGACCAAAACCTTAGACGTTTCTTAGTATTTCAAAACTTTAATCATTAAGATATGTCTACAAGTTTTCGAGTTATATGGCCATCAAATTATTATATATTTGTATTTTAGGGCACAAAATAATAAGAACATCAGTGTCAGTCCCATTGATGGCCATCATGAGAATCCAACGTTTTCATATGTCCACAGAGGGTGGTCTATTCGATTATTACGGATATAACGTAACACTAACAATAAATACTGAAAATACAGTATTTATTGTTAGTGTTCATTTGGCATTAGGAACTTGATCAAAGTTAAACATTCATAACACCAATGAAGTACAGTAATCATGTTCTCCATAATATTACGGAGAACTGGATTACTGTATTTCATTGGTGTCATGAATGTTTAACTTTGATCATTCCTAGTATTCCAGAAATAATCATGGCTCGTCTCCTCAATACCTTCTTCAATCTATTTAATTGACTGTAGGCCTAAGCCAGTGGTAGTTTTTAATTGCACATTTTATAGAAAACAATACTACCTCCATGATGTTACTATGAAACCTTTTAAATAAAAATAAGCAATATCTGGGCTATAAATTGGTAGACCTAATACTGTATATCAGTAACCCTATTGAAATGACAATGCGGAAAAAGAGATACCGGTAAGTAATGTCATATCCAAGTATTAGGATCGTTTTTAGTAATCGCGCCGAAGTTATTTTTTTTTGTATCTTTTTGTGCCCCAATGTAAGTGTCCAATTATATTATAGAATCTGTTGTATTTGACCACATGTGAATAGCTGGGTACCTACAGTAGATCGGGGCTAAAAAGTTATACACAAAAATAACAACTTCGGGCCTAATTTGCGGAACTAAAAACGACCCTACTACTTGGAATACCCTGCACTTTATTACTTCTAAATATCTGTAAGCTTTCAAATTCCCGTGTTTCCAAGAAATCTTAAGTAATGTTTTTATACGAGAGATTCTTTTCTGCCTATATTCATAGCTTATCTTTGATTATGTCCGACGCATGAATTTAAACGAGATTCGTCATAAAACCTCACCACAATATTATTAATGTGGTGTAACAGGATCGCAAAAAGGAAGTCACGTCCCGAAATCACTCCCTAGCTAGGTGGGAGTGTTGTTGTTGCTATCATCATCATCATCATCATCATCATCATCATCATCATCATCATCATCATCATCATCATCACATGTTACAAGTCCGATGAAACGATCAAAAGGCTCAAAACGCTTGTATAGTTATATCTGTCAACAGTTCTGTCAATTTTTTCGTACAAGGAAGACATGGGAAGACATGGGAAGACATGGGAAGACATGGCCTTTATAATGGCACATAGCAGGGAAGCAGGAGAAATCAATTAATTATTAAATTGGAGTTATATTTTTGTAGAAGGCGAAGTACAGAAAAGGTTTATACAAACAAGTGTTGTTTAGATGGTATCATACAACGTCTCCCAACCCATGTTCATCCTACGGGCAACAAAAATAATATGGACATCTTAAAAATTCTCCCTGCAACTTTGTGTGAAATCTTATTACATGAGATATCTTTGACGAAACTGCTCGGACAACCTTCGTGTCATGTAACAGTAAATATTCAGGTTGCTTGGGGCTATGGTGTGCTTTCTAGTGATTAATCTATTACACTGTATTACAGTGTACAATACTATTACATTATACAGGGTGTAGTGCGTAGGGCTGCCTAGGGAAGCAATTTGAGACAGGACACCCATGGTCGGAAACCAATCCCATCGGCGCGGCGCTATACAGGCCCATTAACATTCCATTATTGTATCACCCCGATATTGTTGTATACGGAACCCTCCCTTACCTGACTGTGACGTAATCGTTTCTCTTACTCAGTTATAGTCAACAGAAATCTGCTGAACGCACCATCACTTTTCCTGAATTTCCATGGAAATGCCCTGACACAGCGTGGATGTAAACAGCGTTGTATTAGTATTAGACCGTGGTTCTATTCGTGGTTCTACTGTTGTCGATGCTTACTCCTATTCATGTGTGAGGGAATTTCCATGGAAACAGGAAAAGTGGGAGGTTCTAGGGTTTGGCAGATTTCTGTTGACTATAAGTTACTGTTAGTAAGCGAAACGATTGCGTCACCGTCAGGTTAGGCTGGGTACCATATACAACAATATTGGAGTGTTGCAATAATGGGATGTTATTTATTTTTATTTATTTATTCGACCCCATGATAGGGCGGAGCCCTTTCAGGGGGATATCAGACACCAGATATATGGGTACAATAACATGGCCAGGGCTAAGCGTAAAAAAAGCAAAGAGCGACATACTTGGATCAAAAACATTTGTCAAAAAAACACTGATAAATCGCGGGGGGGGGGGGGGAATTGCTGTTTTTAATTGCACAGTTCAATCATTTTAGCAACTTTTTCAACAAAAAAATAGACTAAAAGGGCTTCTTCTGATGAGAGGGAAATAAATAAACAGTGAAATTTGTCTGGAGGATAGTTGGGCATATTAAATAAGAAGGCTTTACGAGGGGTAAGGAAAATTGGACAGTTGTAAAATAGTATAGGCTATGTGATAGAGAGAGTAAGGTTCATTTAGATTACACCAAGTGCAGTCATTCTTCGTTGTCAAGCGTGATGGCACGACCAGTTAAAGGAAGTATGGGTGATATGCGCCTAAGGTTTGCCACTAATCTGGTTTATTTTAATAGGGGTCAATAACGACAAATAGGGTGCAGGGTCTGGGATGAAGTTACATCCCGAAAAAAGTAATATCTGCAATAATGGGATGTTAATGGGCCTGTAACGCTGTTGGGATTGGTTTCCGACCATGGGTGTCCTATCTCAAATACTGTATAGTGCTTCCCTAGGCAGCCCCTACACACTCTGCAAGTCTGTTCCGAGTTACAATGTATTACCTGGCTCGGAAATGATTTACACTCTTTCTTTTTCCCGCTGAAGAAGTGGTCCTAGAAGTTCCATTATTCACCACTAGATGGAACGAGTCTTCCTGAGGGCGCCAGAGAAAATTTGACCCCATTCGTGTCAGTTGCCTCGTCGCAGTGCCCACCGAAAGTAGTGCCCGTAGCTCTCGTCATGGACAACGTTGCAGGGGACTACCACGGGCAGAGGGGGACCACATGGTTTTTGTGGACGGAAGGAGTGGCAGCGACAGATATTCACAGGCGTTTAGCGAGCGTGTGTGGTGAGCTGGTGAGGGATATCTTCTGGGCATATGGGATTGTGTTAATTGTGTCCTGAGAGAGGCCAGTGACTCTTTCAAGTTCACGAAAAGTCACACGTCTGTCTTGCATGATGAGGTCGTTGATCCTCTTC
>JYFJ02007612.1:0-15149 GCA_000934665.2 Catajapyx aquilonaris
ACAGTGAAACTACACATTTCCAATTACTCGATGGCGTAAAAATTAGTTATGTTGCTGGACATTTCCAATAGGGAAAAAGCAGCACAATCTTAAACAATGGGCAAAGTTGATCAACACACTTCTACTGTCGCGAGAACAAGCCCACTTTGAACCGTACCCTATGGCTGTCAGGTTCAAATCCAAGCTCCAACAATTGCACCACATGTTGCTCTGGTTATTTTTAGATGTGCCTAAGTATGTTTGAACTGGACATTACAAGGTTGCCAAATTGGAACTCTGACCATGAATTTCGCGATTTTTTCCACTGTGCACTGTCTGGATGACATACGTACTATTGGTGCGTCCGGAAAATACGATCCGTTTTTTATTAGAAAAGCAACAATGTATCCCTAGAACAGTGGTTCCCAACCTTTACGGACCATCACACCCCTCTGAGATCAGTTGGTCCTGCTCATAGCCCCTACCAGGATGACAGATTTACAGAATTCTTGACCTTAAACCAGTGTAGCGAGGCAGGGGGCGGGCTGCCCCAGGCGGCAAGTTGAAGGGGGCGGAAATTTTTGCCGTACTGCAGCTACAGGAAACCCGATTATTTTAGTGATTCTACTAATATTAAGGTGTTTTCCAATTACTTTATTTATAAACACCCAACGATTATAATGAGACGATGACAAGTTCAGATGAAAATGCTACAAAGTGGTCAGAAATGGGAGTTTTGCTCAGTGCGTTGCAATCGTTTATGTTTCTGTGCTTTTTGGGTTTATAGGATTCTGTTCTTGCGGAAATTAATGATGCCCAGCCTTATTTATAAAGTAAAGGATTGCATGTACAGTACAACAATGTGCTCAGAAGATGAGTGCTCATTGTTTAGGCATTGTTAATGTATACAAGGGGTAGTTTAGTGAACGGTGGAGCTATTAAAGGTATGCTAAAGGACTGTGTGAAGAACTATGTATCGTTGTGCCTTATGGAACCTCGCTGGCGATTTAGGAACAACTTACCCTACGACAAATATTTTCTTCACTGACCAGAGTACCGTATTTGACGGCATATAAGGCGCACTTTCCCCCCAAAAATAGCTCTAAAAGTCGCATAATTATGTGAAAATACCATAAAAACTGTTTTTTTACTGAATATGATCTGCTGAAATGGGGCTGCATTGTATATGCCTTCAAATAACTTACGGTAATTCAAGAGATTACCTCGAGATTTCTGCAGCTTCCTGCACTGGCTGAAATATTTGCCTTCCTTACTCCATCACGACTTTTGGATGCCGGATAAGATTGTGATTTAGAACCTGCTCCTGATGACATTGACAAGGAAGAGTTCGAAATTGAAAGGAAAAGACTTCATAGTTTCATTGCAGTTTCAAAGGAACAAGCTGGGATAATTTAAGGAATGAAAGTCCCCTAGAACACCTGAACTTCATTCAACAGCTCAGTCTAGCTATATCAGTGCCAAATGATATTGTCATAATGTTGCGGATTTTTCTAAAAGTCTGAATATTAGTGTTGCCAACTGTATGAGGAGCTTTTTGAAGCTAAATTTAATTTAAAATTATCTGCGTTCCACTAGGAGCACTTGGAGGTTGGGTAATTTGGCTATATTGTCAAATGAGCAAGAACTGACTAATCAAATTGATTTTGACAGTGTGGTTAGTGATTTTGCTGCCCAAAAAGAAAGAAAAGTAAAATTGTCATGGCAATCAATACATGAAATAAACATATGACCCGTTTACTTGACCTTTTTCCAATAGTAGCATTTTGATCTTAAAATTTTTGCCTGCAATTAATAAAATTCAATGGTAATTGTAGGGGCGGCAAGTTTTAGATCCGCCCCGGGAGCTCCTAACCCTTGCTACGCCACTGCCTGTAACGGTACTTTTACGTTTGCTGAGAGCCACTATGCACATTTCTGGAACAGGCCAACCCTTTATTGTTACTCCATGGAAATGCAGTCATTGTTGAAACTGTTGACTCCATAAAAATGTGAAAGGTGGGATTGTTGATTATAACAAAGGTTAGGACTGTTCCAGAAAATATGCATAGTGGCTCTCAGCAAACTGAAAAGTACCCATTTAATCCTGGAACGATAACGTGGGGTCTTTTTACCCCCACAGGGTTGGCATGATTATAATCAACTGATTAATACTGAAAAATCTTAGAGGGCGGCATGGTGGTCTAGCGGCTACGCCGGGGTTCAAATCCCGTCCCCGTCACCTCTGCTTGGCCGGGTCTTTTTCCGCTTTTCACCCGACATGCCGGGGCAGAATTGCACTCCCTATCTGCCCGGGGCCAGTAGAAAAGGCCTGGTGTTTTTCACAAGTCAGAAATGACTCAAAAATTACAGCGCCCTCCCTAGGGAACCTCCCCCTTCCCCCCTAAGAGAGCCACTGGCTCTATCACGGGGTTAAAAAAAAAATCTTGATAATAATAATAATAATAATAATAATAATAATAATAATAATAATAATAATAACAGCAACAACAACAACAGTAATAATAACAATAATTTGAAAGCTACAAGGGCCAAGGGGATTCCCCGCTCATGGGGGAATCCCCTGAAGAACTGGAAACAACAAGGAAGCTGGTGAATCAATAGAATCATAGGCTCTGAGGTCTGTGAGAAACAGGCTTGGGGTTGAGAAGGCTGAAAAGTTAGTGTTAGTGTTCAAGACTCTGAATCAAGCACATTGAAAAGTAAACTGACTTCCGGGCTTCCAGGTTCCACTCGTTCCAGCCCATGAGGTAACAGGTATTATTTGATTCCACTAAAGAAGTTAAAATGTTGAAAGGCTAAAAAAATATCCTACCATAGAACCATAGTACCATATACAGTCAATCCTCATTTAACATCGGGGATAGCCGGATAGGTTCGTGACTTCGTGTAAAGTGAAACATTATTACATTAATCACTTAATCTTATGGGAATTGGGAAATAGGGGGATAGGTTCCTGGGGGACCAGGTTCATCATACATTTATCCTACCAATAATCACAAACTCACCAGTCAAAAAGTTAAAACTTAAAACTCTTGAGTCTTGACTTATTGTATATGTAGTAAAATACAGTTTAACACTTAACTACCGACGTGAGTCTGCCATACATTGGCTACGACGTGGGGTATTTTTCTACCCCACGTGGTTTTCATTATTTAAAAAATTTGCCTTAATTGCACTAAAGCCATTCTTCCGTGCTAAATTCGGCCTGTATTCTCACCTGTATGTGTAAAAAAAAATCGATCCCCTGTGACCATTAGTTGAGTCATAAGGGTCTTGAGACTCCGTTATCGCACCTTCGTAACCTTCCAGCTCGATGCCGTAAGTAATGACTTATAACATAAACATTCCCAGCTGCAGGGTCTGCAAGATTTTAGTTCCGAGCAATATTTATTGCTGAATAACAAGACTCACACTTTATCAAATACAAGTTTGCTGTGATGCGCTGTGATGTGCTCTCTAAAAAATTATGTACATTGGCTACGACGTGGGGTATATCTGTACCCCACAGGGACGCTTAGCAGCAGAAAAGTACCAGTAACTCCGCAAAGAAAAATTCTACTAATGTCAAAAATTTTCTTTGGATCGAAGAAAGTATGTCTGAGGAATATATAGGCCTGCCATTTTTCATTTCATACAAAAAAATTTAATCGCGATGGTATTATCTACATTGTGGGGTAGAACAATACCCCACGTTGGTAGTTAAGTGTTAATTATCATAATCAGTACATGAGAACATGACAGAGCCACAGAGGTAGTACATCAGGCACTGCTTTCTGCGTAATACAGATACAGTAGTGTACAATAATACTGTAAGTGTTACAGACTTACAGGTATGTACACAGGTACACTACTGAATAGTGTAGTCGGCTAGTCGCTCCTAAGTTAAACGTCCGTGTTAAACAAGGATTGATTGTATATTGTATAATGCACTTTCCTTGGAATGTAACATGTTTGACAATATTGACATACATTTCTTGATTTTCTTCAAATAGCAGGTGGGGTTTTTATCAGGAAAATGAAATAAAGTGCTGTACTACAAATAATAAGATTATAATCAAAATAATCAGATTATTTGATTATTTTAAAATAATCATAGATTATTGCCAACCCTGGTCTTTTAGGACCCCAAAGGAATTAAAATGCATTTAAATGATTATTACTGAACTTTTGCCATTTAAAAAAAGTATATAAAAGTAAGTGCATGTTTGAATTAGCGATCATTTTAGGCATTGTTCAAAGAATTTTACATATAGTCAATCCATGGTGAAGTATTATATAAAAATTAATAAAAATTAAAATATGGGTGGGGTCCTTAAAGGGACACTCCACTCAAAATACAAGTTGATCTGTAAAAATCAGACAAAGAATCCTGATTCCGGTGATACCATCCGTTTATCTCTGAGACGAACGGTAATGTCAGGGGAAGAGACGAAAGTCGGAAAAAATTCGAGGTCTGTTCGAGAGTGGCGCCGCCTGGCCACCTGGCCAAGTTAGGCGACGTTGGATAGTAGCGCCGCCCTTCCCAACGGGCACTAGGGGAAGTTGGCTTCGGACACAACCAGATCCCCACGGATCCCCATACCCGCAGGCAACTTATCCAAGTCGCCGTTGGGAAGGGCGGCGCTACTATCCAACGTCACCCTTGGGGTGGCGTCGCCACCTGCGCCGGGCCCGTTTGAGCGCGGTTTTCGAACGACACACTTCCAGCTTTCGCCCTGGCCTTACCGTTCGTCTCTCAGAAAAACTGCTTATGCCCTCGGAGTCAGGATTTTTTGCCCGATTTTTAGAGCCCAACTTGTATTTTGAGTGGAGTGTCCCTTTAAAGACCCCACATCACGGTTGCTGCAACTTTCAGGCACGTCACCGTTCCAGGGTTAACTAATCCATGATAATCGTGATTAACTACCTTATAATCAATATTTTGGGACCAGGAATATGATGAAGTGAAAGGAAATTAAGTCATTTTTTCGATTATATTTCGCTATATTTTCCTTTGTGCAAACCACTTATGGGCTGTGCTATGTCCAAAATGGCTCTATTTGGACTCAGGGGTACTTAGCTTCATACCCCCAGGAGGGCCACCTCACACCCCCTGGGGGTACGGGTACCTCTGGTTGGGAACACCTGCCATAAAATTTTCGTTACTAAGCTAGTGGATAGTTCCTACAGATTCTCCTCCTAAAAGATCGAAACTGCTTTTTGATACAAATCATGGCATGTAAAAACGGATCCTACCATGTTAGGGAGGAACTTTGCACTAGGCCTATTTTGCTATAGACCTACTCATTAAGATTTTTGTTGTAAAGGGCGCGTCAGTTTAAAAATGGGAAGGTCTAATCCCAAAAGTGGTAGTGTGAGCTGGGTTGCTGGGGTTGATATAATTATTATGATATTCCAATTTTTCTGAATTTTGAATGACCATAGGCGTGCTTGCAGAATGTAGCAATTATGCTATATAAAAGTTCACGAATTTATTGGACTATCTGGGTCCTAATGTATACAGTATAATTCATTTTAATTAACTACCAAAAGAAGTGAGCTGACCTGAGAGGTGCTGATTGCAGCATGAGCTCCAATTTGCCTGTGTACAAAATATTCAGGCATTACTCGCATGTTACCATTTTCAAGTCAGAGTTGATTCATTATGTGATTCCTTGTTTTCTTTTGACAGAGTGAGAGATGCATATGTCTAATGTGGGCTAAATGTTAGATGATGATCTGGAAAGGCCAAAGAACTTCTCTAAAGGGTCATCCACGCCCAAGACAGGCCAGTTGATGCATCTCGTCTTTCGTGCCTTCTTAAATGCTTCCCGAGTGCCCTTCGTGTCTGCTCCCAGTGTCCGACCCAAACTCATTTACATTTATGGCAGTCAAGTGAGGCACCAGCATTTGTACTTTTCCACGTTGGGTGGATCTAACCCATTTTTTATTGTGAGGTGCTTTGCTAGTATGATCATGGAAGAACATTTACCACACTCAGGACAGGCTGCAAGCAAGAGCCATGTAGGAACACTCATGCCATTTAAATCCATGTCAAAAATGGCTAAGAGCGAATTATTACAAACCACACACTATTCAACCAAATCAGGAAACTGGACTGTGTCAGATTATTCAGAGAAGATGACCAAAAGTGACCAGAGTGAATCTGAAGAGGATCAAAAAATGTATGAGAACAAACCTAAGGAGTTAGAAGTGGTTGAGGATGTGGAACCCGTGATGTGTCCAGGTCCAGGGAGGAAATTGAAAAGTAATGCCACATTATTATCAGAAGACAAACGCCACAGAAGGGAACGCTCCAAGAGGAAATACACTGTGGCTGAGAACATAATTCGTAGTGTTGAGAACTTAAAACGTAACGAAGGAGAAAGGAACAGCTCACCAGAAGCTCCATGTTTGATGAATCCTGCTGTCACTGAATTTGAAACCAATCACAGGACAGTTAATGGCCATTCAAACAATGGAGAAAATAGTCCTGAAGAGAAAGAGTGTAAGTCAATTTTTACAAGTTTTTATTTATACTAAAACCACAATAGTCATTTTATAAACAAGTAGGAAGCAAGGGGAAGAGAAGACAATCATGAGAGACTGTGTTGGGATATTTTCAGCGGATAGCTCAGCAGGGAGCTGCTCAACGATCCCCTTCTTCAGAAATTTAAAATAATTCAGTTGCTATTTAAGATTCTATTTGGTTCCTTTTCTAAAGCTGTGTTATTCATCATGTGACCTTTTCCAGTAAAGTCCTTGGTGCAAGAGATGCAAAACTTGAGGAAGTGGGAGTACACTGGGCTTGGTCAAGCTATCAAGGAGGAAGGCTCAAAGGAACATGATTACTTCTTCACAATTATGTCCTACAACATTTTATCTCAAGACTTGCTGAATGCTCATCTGTCACTGTACTCATCTTGTGATCCATATACTTTGAAATGGGAGTACCGTAAAGAAGGACTGCTGAGAGAGATCCAGTTTTTCAATTGTGATGTAAGTTTACTGAGGATTTGTAATATTTTAATTTTATTTCATTAGTAGTTCACCCACTGAAAGCCAGTATGTATGTCTTATGCTTTGTGTTGTTGTGATTGAACTTAATCCTTACAAAGCAGCTTAATTTAGAAAGGGTTGAATCTCAACAAAGTTACATGCCAATTAGTCCTGAGAGTTTGTTGTGACAAAGGTGTGGCTTACGTGTACCTGCATGATGCCATAGCAAAGGGAATTACTGCTGCATTAGTCAACCTGCTGTCGCTTGCACTCTTGGTCAGGTCCTTTCTACTTGCACAAAAGGTGCTTAAATTGACAATGTTGATGCTCAGGCATACTTGCAACAGTGTGGTTCTGATGGTGTGAATCCAATAGTTCCAGATCAAAGTATGTGGCATAATAATAGAGTCTGCTAATAATTTTGACTACCACTCCAAAGTACCTACTTAAAAATAAGCAGCTTAGAACAAAAAATTGCTAACAGAATCCGACATTTCAATTGGAACACCCTGTACGTGTCATTTAAAGTTTTTGCCACAGATAATATTGAAATATAGTAATTTTATCAGTAGGCATACAATATCATGGAAAGTTTCTGCAACCAAAGAAGGGTCTTGACATCACAAGCCTTGAATTGCTACTTACATTATTGACATTGGTGTCTATGTTATGCTCAAACCCCGAAAACAGCCATTGAGTGGGGGGGGGGGAGGAGAGAGAGAGAGAGAGAGNAGAGAGAGAGAGAGAGCCTGTTGTTAAAATGTCAAATTTGCCTCTAAATCTGATTGTCAAAATTGTTGAATTTTTTTTTTCCATGCAGTGGTGGAGAATGTGACCTGTGTTTTCTCATCCTACAGATTTTATGCTTCCAAGAAGTTCAGCACGATCAATATGAATCATGTTTAATACCTGAACTCAACAATTTAGGTATGTAAATGAAAAACATTGCTTCCTGAAGGAGTGTGTATTATTATTAATTCATACATACATACTGTACATTCATGTTACATCACGGCTTTTCCCAAATATTGGGGTGCCAGCGGATAATGAGGAGGTTCTCATTACCCTCGCATGGCCATTATATTAAAAAATTATGGAGCCTGGTCAGATACTTGCAAAAATAATGGGGAAGAGGGTGAATGCAACGATGTGCCAACTGGTCAGGCCAGCCCCCAGTCACTCTCCCTCTTTTTGCATGAGCTTACCTGATCTCCCCCACCGAGGGGGATTGACCGCGGTTGGCGCTCGAGTCAAGTGCCGACATGGTGGCGCCATACCTAGCGGGGCAATTCTGAACCATTTTGGTCGACTCCAATTGGCTGCAGGTAGTATAGTGGTTAAAAAGAGCACCGAAGGCCTTTTTAAACGCCAGCCAATCGGAGTCGACCAAAAGGGTTCGGAATTGCCCCACCGTGTAGGCACTTGACTCTAGCGCCAACTGCGGCCAATCCCCCTCGGTGGGGGAGATCAGGTAAGCTCACAGGGGTAGCAATGTATTTTTTATTTTTTAAAAAATTTACCCCGTGATAGGGCGGAGCCCTTTTAGGGTGGAAGGGGAGGTTCCCAAGGGAGGGCGCTGTAATTATTGTCATTTCTGACTTTCTGAAATACACCAGGCCTTTTCTCCTGGCCCTGGGCAGAGTAGGGAGTGCAATTTTGCCCAGGCATGTCGGGTGAAAAGCGGAAAAAGACCCGGCCAAGCAGAGGTGATGGGGACGGGATTTGAACCCGGCCTCCCGCTTAGCTGGCCAGTGGCGTGGGGGTAGCAATGTATTGGTATAGGGAGTGACTGGGGGCTGGGTCAGGTTATGCTGGGTTTTGGACTTCAGCGGTGTTCCTGGAGACGTCCACTAACTAATAATAATAATAATAATAATAATAATAATTATTATTATTATTATAATGGGGGTAGTGCATGACCTTTATTATACCGTTGTACACTGCTTACAGCCTAACTTCTCTAAAAAGGGATTAGCCCTCCTCTCCCCACTAGACACCCTAAGCGAACTGATAGGTGGAGCCAAGGTGGATGGCCCCTGACCCACCAATCAGATCGGTGGGTACAAGCTGGTACAAGGCCATACAAAAGAAATGTCACTTTTGAAATCCTGCCGGGTATGGCTTAACCACAGAGGTCACAATGTAAGGACATGCCTATCTTTTAGAGAAGTTATGATGTAAGCACTGTTGGAAGCACATACTGGAACCTTGAACGAAGCGCCTGTGCGCACAGGCAGGGTGACTGGGAGGGGATGCGCATTGTGCATTGCAGTGTCTATATAACAGTACATTTTGTGAATTCCCCCGGGTGGTTAGTCTCCTGGAATCCCACCCGAGACGAAGCCAGAGACAACCCAACTCTGCACGAGATGAAATGGGGAATGCCAGGACTTGGGATCGAACCCGGGACCCTTTCATCCGTGGGTGCATAAGTTTCCGCAGTGCCACGCTGCCTCCCCGAAGTGTGCTGATATGAGAATTGTGGCAGTCACATGAGAACAATATTTGTGGGAGGGATCCTTTCAAATGGCCACAGGAGATGTTACTTGTTAGGAACCTGTGATAATTTTTAGTTCAGTTTTTGTGGCATTGGTAGATCACAATGTAGTATATTTTGAGTTATGTATTGTTTGCTAAAACTTACATTTAATGAACGTGATAAGGTAACCCATTATAATACAGGAAGTCCCAGGCCTAGAACGGGGTTACAGTCATGAAAATGTTCATAAGTCAGATTTGTACATAACTCGGATCCCTGAGGAACAATGCATATATGCAGTGTCAAGATGCTGCTCCAACGAACTGCTTACGTCATGTAATCGGCCTTAAGGAGAAAGGGCGAGTAGAGCATTTTTCCCAAGCGACAGTGACACTGGAAGTAGAACCAGGTTCATTAACCCTGGAACCGTGCCGTGGGGTCTTTTTGTACCCCAAGGAATTAAGATGCATTAAAATGATAATTACAATGAACTTTTGCCAATTTTTTTACAGTATATAACAGGAAGTGCATGTTTATTTTGAATTAGCGATCATTTTAGGCATTGTTCAAAGAATGATTGTATATAGTCAATACATTGAAAAGTATTATATAAAAATTAATGAAAATTAAAATATAGATGGGGTCCGAAAAGACCCCACGAATGGTTGCCGTAACTTTCAGGCACGGCATGGTTCCAGGGTTAACCTACGCTCTGCCAGGAGGTCAGTGGTGAGGACCAACATTCAGAATTGAGGTTTTGCTTCAGTTTGAAGACAGCAGTGATGGAGGCGTATGACATCTAGGAGAGTGGTATGGTGAAGAAGTGTTCCACAGCATTCCAGTGGTACAAATCATTCAGCGAGGGTCGGAAGTCTGCTTTCAAAGAGACCGGTTTGCAGAATCTCGTCCGAGGAGATCTTTAACACCACCTGTGCAGTTATTTTCCAAGAACTGTCAATTACCTTGCCAGAATATGTGGTATCTCATGTGGTAGTGTCCACACGATATTTGCGTTGACTCTTTTCCCATGAGAAGCGTTTGCGCCCGATGCAATGGAGCCCCAGGCTGTTGACGCCAGATAAGAGGCAGATACGGTTGGAGGTCTGCGAAGATTAGCAATGTCTTGTGGCCGAATATGGTGAACGGTGTCTACTACTCATAATCTTAGCATGTGTACACCTCCCTGGCTGTTTTTTTTTTCAGATGGAAATAAAACCTCAACACTGAAAATTGTCCCTCACCACCAACCTCCTGACAGAGCGTAGGCGAATGTGAACCTAGGTCTACTTCCGGTGTCAGAATTGCCTGGGGATCTTGAAATATTCGAACAAGACTTAGTGATATAATACATACTCCAATCCATTCTGGACACGATGCCATTCACAGGGCATCATGAACTAATTCTCTTTATCACATAAAAAATCAGTCTCAATTTGTTTTGACTGGCCCTCGTATGTTCAACCTATTTTTGCCTCTCCTGTAAAATTTATGAATTTGTTATTAGCCCTTTCTCCTTAATGCCAACGATGTGTGTGTGTGTGTGTTTACATGCTCGGCTGTACATAGTTTCCCAATTATTTATTAATTATACAGTATTTATGTTGAACTTTGTGTCATGCAACGTACGCAGAAGTGATTGAAAGTGGAGGAGTAATTATAAATTATCCTTATGGGCATACTTGGGATCTCGTTCATAAGTACGAATCACTGTAAGTCAGGTCTTTTGTAAACCGGGAACTTCCTGTACTCCATTTTAAGGAACCCCTTAATACAAAACTGATATAACAAAGTCATCAAGTTCTTTGAATGTTAGCTTTAGTGAACAGTTTGTCTTGCTTGGAATCACATATGAGAATTTTAATTGCAGGGTATGAAGGCCGATATAAGAGGAAAACAGGAAACCATACAGATGGTTGTGCAACATTCTGGAAGCGAAACAAGTTTACTTTGCTGGACATGTCCAGTGTGGAATTCTATCAACCTGATGTGAAAATGTTAAACAGAGACAATGTCGCCTTGATATTCAAATTGAAATTTAAAGGCTTTCACCAGGAAAATCCTCGGCACAGGTGGCGCCACCATCCAGAGGAGATTTGTGTGGCTAACACTCATCTGCTGTACAACCCCAATCGGCCTGATATCAAACTGGCACAGTTGCAGCTCTTATTTGCGGAGATTGACCGCATGGCTTTTGCAGAATTTCTGCATGATGGAAAGCCAAGATATCTTCCTGTGTTGCTATGTGGAGATCTAAATTTTCAGCCACACACACCAATATATTACTTTGTGACTAAAGGACAAATCCAGTTTGAAGGTTCGTGTAACCGGACCCTGAACAAGTATGGTATGGGACATGCTCTGGATAGACATCTCATACCTCCCCATTTGCAGGTGAGTTATTGATGTATTGTTAATTGTAATGCTGCTGCTGCTGCCGCCGCCTTCTGGAAGGTTGGGATCACATTATTGCATATCTAAACTTGCTCCCTTTTGATGATGTAAAGTCTAGGAGGTACCAGATCAAGGAATATTGCTTTGCATCATATAGAATCCACTTTATGTGGTACTATATCGCTCAAAAACATACAGACGATTTTGCATTTTATTCAAGTGCAGGCTGCCCTTGAGTCAAATGCAAAATCGTCTCTTATGTTTTTGAGCAATATAGTACCACATGGATGTCCTCCATATGCCAATACAAGGGACCGGCTAGGTGTGCAACCCAGACTCTGAATATCAGGCAGCAAAAGTTTCGAAACTTGGCATACTCCCCACTTCTTTAATACAGGATGTACAGTCCCACTTCTAAAGACTCAATGGACGACGTGTTTGTCCTGACTATCCCGCATTATACCGAAGCAAGTTGGTGTGGTGGTTAAGGACCCTGACTGCTAATTGGGAGGTCCTGGGTTCGATTCCTGGGGCCAGCAACCCTGACAGGGGTTTTCTGTGGTTTTCCATGGTCCCCCCAGGATAATTCTGGGGTTGTTTCCGTATAATAGGCCACAGCTGCTTCTTTCCCTATCCACCATCCAATGGTGGTACTCCACCCCCCTAATGGAGCCCTATTCTCCCAATGGGGTATAATGGGGTTAGATAATTTTCATTTTGTCAAGCAATGGTAGATTGTGACTGATTTTTTGAGATGCAGATTGCTTGTGCTAAACAAGTTCTAGATTTTTGGAATAAGGTGAAGTGTAGCAACAAGCATGCAATAAAGGCCTTCTTCCAGGTGGATGATTGGTGTCAGCATCACTTCATCCAGGAGGAGCGCAAGATGGGCTGTAAAAACAGTAGTGGCCTAGTTCACGTGTATCATTCTGAGAAGAACCCATGTACCAAGAATTCTGGAGTACCTGCACAACTAGGAGAAATGGTGACCACCCATGACCATCCTCAGAAATTGTTTGGGAGTGGGTGGCTATTTCATCAGTTTGGCCTGAAGTCTGTGTACAGTCATCGTTTGCCAAGGGCTGGGGGAGCACCTGAGATAACAACCAGGCACAAAGATTGGGCTTCCGTGGATTACATCTTTTATGGGTAAGTGAAGTACCTTTTGTTGTTGTTGTTGTTGTTGTTGTGGTACAATTTAAACTCATTGCAATCTAGGTATGTTTACACCAGGCTGTAAGGTGGTTGCTCAGGATTTTAGTGTAAATTTTCCATATTGTTTGTCTTTAGGACATCATGGAGTGAAAAGTACAACAAAAGAGTGGAAGGATCACTGAAACTGGTTGGGAGATATGGGCTGCTGTCACCACTTGAATGCCGGAAGTTCGGTGAAATGCCCAACCTCGTATCGCCGTCTGATCACTATCCTCTGATCGCTGAATTTGTCATGAAGCGGTAAACAAACTTGTGCAGCATCATGTGTCATCTCATAAGTTGTCCGTTTTAAGAAAAAGGACTTGTTTGTTTTAAGAAAAATGACTTGTTTTCAACTGCTTCAGAAATAAATGTTTACACCTTTTGTACTGAGAGTGGAAGTTTATTTTAACCTTTGAGTCCTTTGTATCTTAGGGAGAAAATGAGGAATAAGTCATTTAGTGACTAACCATACAATGGACTTATGACTGGAATGAACAGCCTTCTGCTAACAGAAACTGTTCATCCCCCATCCAATTCCCAAAACTAACAAAGCATCCAATGTAACCTTACCTAACATGCCTTGGACGACAGCCTTCTCTTTCCAACTGCTGGTTCACAGGTAGCCTTACTACACGCAACGAACCAAGAAGAACCTCTTCACAATAAATTCATCATAAAATGTGTAGTCATTGATATGCCCAGGTACAGTGCTGAACATTAATTCCGTCATGCTGGTAGCGACATTTTTCGATGCGGCAGATGTGCAAATCGACGTGATAGAATATTAGAGCTGTGCGAGTAAGAAATGTTAGCTCTTGGGTGACGTCACTGGCTGGGGACAAGTCTTTTTCTCCATTGACCCCCAGCCGGTGATGTCACTCAAAGGTCTACCTCTTCTTACTCGCACGGCTCTCACTCTAACACTTCGATTTGCACTTCTGCGGCATCAGAAAATGACGTGATTAATGTCCAACAATGTACTGTACAGTGCTGGACATATTAGCACTCCCTAAATGTTTACTTAGTTGCCAGGTAACGCCAGCGCCGCCAATGCTGAACAATAAAGGTTTAGGGACTGCTCATAATTATGTCCAGCACTATACTATACACCATTATTTAATGGAGTGTGAAGTAAAACATTGGAACAGGGAAATGGGATAATCAAGGATGATAATGAGAATGCAACTGGAAAGAACTTGCAACATCAATGCATGTACTGTTATACCATATATTCTTGCTGAATTTAAAATCATTGTTACAGCTTTGGTTCACCTTGAAAACCCTGGTACATGCCCTCTGATTCACCCTGTAGTCCACAAGGTGCATCAGCAGTATATTTAGCAGTACTGCGTGTGTAGACCTCCAACCTTGACACAGACACCCCTATTTAGTTGCCCCTATTTACACTTGATTTACTGACTAGTGTTGCACTGTTGATGACCAATATACATGTGTCCCAGAAGTCTGGACCCATAGGAGTTTCTTGTATTACAGTGTTGTAGTACAGGGCTGGCCATATATCGAGGCAACCGCCAGCGACATTTTTCCCAAGCGGCAGAAGAAGGAATCGAAGATAAGCATGCTACAAGCCGGGCGAGCAAGATTCCTTCTTCTGCCGCTTCGGAAAATGTCGCTGGCAGTTGCCTCGATATATGGCCAGCACTGTACAGTAAAACTTCCCTAAGTCGAAGTTCTCTAAGTCAAAGAAAATGACGAGCTTGGTTGGTCACAATGTAAAAGAATACGAAATAAACTTCCCTAACTCGAATTTCTATAACTCGAAGTTCTCCATAACTCGAAGTGCAGGCAGGGCCTTACGATGTGATATCAATGCATTTTCGGTCTCCCTAAGTCGAAGTTCACGTTGGCGAGTACGGAAAATTTTCTCCTTTCCCAACCGAAGAGTCGAGAGTACAGAAAGGCTCAATTTCATGATCTCCCTCTACCAGACGTACAGAAAGAAGTGTTTGACTCGATTGTGACAATTGAATCCTTGAATCTAAGAGCATGAAGGAATGGATATCGAAGAAGTATGTCTCCATTTTCGAGATAAAATACACAGGCGTACAGCTGAGAAATGCTAGGTAACCATTTCTTGCTATTA
>JYFJ02007613.1:0-15039 GCA_000934665.2 Catajapyx aquilonaris
GTCGAAGTACGCGGAAAAGACACACAAACCAAAATAATCCGTCAGTTAACGCACTTTGAATTATAGCACACCCCTGATCTTAATCATTGACACCCCCCTCCTCAGGGGTGGAATATATTTCGTGTGCTGTGGACGAAAACCTTTCCTTCATCCAGGGATAATTTTCCCAACGTGGTTTGCTTATAACATCATTATTTTCCAGTTTTTTCCCTGCGCATCCCTACGCAGATACTGGAAATTGGTCAATAGCACATGTAACTGTGGCATCTTGCAGCACATGCCCCTGGCCCTGGCCCTGGGTACTGCCGGCGCTGGTGGTCTGGTGGTTAGCATGCTCGCCTCTAGACCCAAAGTTGTGGGTTCGAACCCGGCTGTGGTCAGTGACTTTTCTCCAGGTGATAGAAAAGTGTGAGTGCGCCTTCCTTCGGAGGGGAAGTAAAGCCGTCTGTCCCTTGTGCTTGTGCCATTGCGTGAGTGCACGTAAAAGATCCCCAGAGTGGCCAAATTTCCAGGCGGAGGACCACCCTCTGGCGTCGGTGTTGAGCCTAAGCGGCAGAAATAGGCCGACGTTAAGCCCCCAGTAAAGGTGTATGCCAGCTGTGTGATATAGCTGATATGTGAATGAATATGGTCAAATGTATGCGCATTAGTAGGGATTTAATTATTTATTTTTTTTATTATTATTATTATTATTTTTTTCATTACCCCATGGGGGGAGTTATACTACTCCTTAGGGGGGGTGGGTTGCCACCTTTGGAATTGTTTTTGGAGCGAGTTTAAGAAGAATCTTAATTAGTATGCTCCAAGGGTGGGTGGGAGGGGATGTGCAAAGTGCAAGTGCAATGTCTCTAATCGTCATTTTGTGAACTCCCCCGGGTGGCTTAGTCTGCCGGAAATTGCCACCCGAAACGAAGCCAGAGATGGCCCAACTCTGCACGAAAGAAGGTGGGAACCCCGGGTGGGGATTGAACCCGGGACCTTAACTTCCGTGGGCGCGTGCGTTACCGCGGCGCCACTCCGTCTCCCCTGTGATTTAATTATTATTTGGAACAGGCAAATGGCAGGCCAATCTCCAATAATTGTTCATTTGAGCAACCTATTCTAGTATTTTTGCAATTCATTATACAAAAGATGATTGAAATGTGGAGGAAAAAATTTGTTTACCATTCCACTGGGCCAAAGCAGTCTGATTATGTAGAGTGAACTTATGCTTAAATGGGTCGTTAATAATAATAATTGGACACTTGTTTGATTGGGAAGGAGCCAAGGCAACAGTGGCTGTCTGGCTGTTAAAATTATGTGGGTTTCAGGACCCATCAGCCAGCTGGCCTTCCGACCTTGGCCCTTGCTTCCAGGGGGTGGAAATTTGAACTAATTTTCTTGCAGCTGACGTGTGATTTTGAGAGGAGTGCTCATGCATTTAGGAACTGTCCATTGGTTATGGGTTGTTCATGCTGACTGATTTGGAGAGTTTATTTGCTGCAGGTGGTAACTTATTTATACCCACTGCTTTTTCCAGATGTTGGGGTGTTAGTTGGAAGCTGTCAGCTGGGTGTGCAAAACCACCTGCGCAACTATCTGGATCCAGTTATAAAAACTGTTTTAGAAGAAGGTGCCTCAGTTGAGTAGTTATGGCAGAATCTCAGTTTCTCGAAGAAAAGAAAATAGACATTTTGTGGACTAGCGAAGAGGAGGATGAAGAAGATCCACTTGCACCTTGCAAACAAGAAGTGCATGAGGATCCAATATTTTTCAACAACCCTCTCAACTGTGATCTCCAACTACTCGCACAGGATGTGGTAAAAATTGAACGATGCCTAGAAGATGACCTGGAGGTAGATGGTATGTATTTCAGTGATTACTCTCTTTCACATTGTATGTCAACTGTGATTTAAAATGCAATGCTTTTTTAACAAAATTTTTTGCATTGCATTCTTCTTATTTTTTGACCATTTACTTCAGATGAACCTGGGGCAGCCTGTGCTGATGCAGCTGGTTCCCCTTCTGGTACTGACAGTGATGGCGAAAGTGGTACCACTACTAATGGTGACAGGTCAAGTGGTTCCACAGACCAGAGAAGGGCAACGCCAACTCGAGCTCCAAGATTGCAGAGAAGAGCTTCCAGGCGTCGGTTGGACTTGAGACAGACTGGCAGGGGCACCCAGGATGGGCGTCATGGAACAAGAGGGCTGACAACCAAGCAACGTGCTACTAAACGCAGGCCAGCTTCAAAAGAATGGAAGTGGGTTGATGCTGCCAACTTCTTGGTTAACCCCAATAGCACCAAGCCATTCACCGGTGGTAACCGAGTCGCAAAGAGGCTCAACCAAGCTCCTGAAGAAACCTTGGAAGTGTTTAATCGCCTTATGCCTCTGGACCTGCTGAAGCGGATCTGTGCAGAAACAAATCTCTATGCACGCCAAATGGAGAAGCACCTGAAGAAGAGATCCCGGATGGCAAATTGGTCTGACTTGACTGTTCCAGAGTTGAAGGCCTTTCTTGGCCTCTGCATAGGAATGGCCCTGCAGGGAAAGAGTGCTGTGGAAGACTACTGGTCCACAGACCCAATGACCATTGCTCCATGGTTCTCAGGAGTTATGTCAAGAAACAGGTACAGGGACATTTCTGGTGCCCTGCACTGTAACAGCAGCTCCAAAGCACCTTCTCGGCATGATCATCTGCGGGATGAATTGTTCAAGGTGAGCCGTCTTTCTGACAAATTGGGAAACTGGGGGCTGCTCTCGGACAATATTGCCTACCTTGCAATTGTATTCCAGCTTTGATTCATCACTAATATCCCTATCATTGCCTATGCATTGCAGGTGCGACCACTGATTGATGAAGTGGTCAAGAACATGCCGAAGCAGTTTTCCCCAGGGCAGGAGCTCTCCATTGACGATATGACGGTGGGGACAAAGGCTGAAACTGGTATGCTAAAATTCTGAAATAATAATTAAATCATCATTAAATGTAACATTTTATTAAATTAAAGTCTCATCTTGCAGGATTTCAACCAGCTAAAATGGGAACGAAAATATGGGTGCTAGCAGACGCCCAAACTGGCTACATCCTCAAATTTGAGGTATACACTGGCAAATCGGGACTGGGGAAAGAGCACAGCCTGGCTTATGATGTGGTCATGGACCTCATGAGAGGTTATGTGAACAAGTGGCACCATGTGTACATGGATAATTTTTACACAAGCCCAAGGCAAGTTTAAGTCTCCCTCCTTTCACTTAGACTGATTCCAGATAATGTGGTTATAACAAATTTGCAAGGCTGGTACTGCTATACTTCCGTATTGTATAGGAGATATCCACAGTGTAATTTTGGCAGTGTTGAGTTACTTGTATGAATAGGTAGCATTTTTTGCGGCTCTATCACTTGGTGAAGTCTGTTTAATCCTAAAATATTCATAGTGTGCCAACAAGCCAGGATTTTTTGTCTTCACTGGTATGTAAATAAGAGCAAGGTCAAATGTTTCAATTGGATTATCTCGAAACTTTTTTTAAAAAATTAGTGGATTTCTTCTGTATATCCATGATATGTGGCCTGCGTAGGAAACCTTGGTATTATCAGTCCACCAAGAATATTTGTCGTAGCGGCAGTGCACGAACTACAGTTACGAGCACTTCCAGGGGGGAGAAATCAATGGAGAAGTGCTCGTAGACTGTAGTTCGTGCACTGCCGCTACGACAATTCTTGGTGGACTGATAGTACAAGGATACTGATATCCACACTTTCTTGGTGTTTCTTATATCAGGAGTCTACTGTATTAATAAACTTTCTTGCGTTGTCTCCAACATTAAAATAAATTTTCTTTTGCAGGATTGTACAGGACCTGCTCAATGTCGATACACTGGTTTGCGGGCCAGTCCGATCAGATGCTGCGGGATTGCCTGCCCTTCCACCTGTCGGAAAAGGGCAGGTCATATTCAGGCGGAGTGGTAACATGCTCTTTGGGAAATGGGGTGACAATAGAGAAGCGCATTTCCTGACCACTGTGCATGGGGCAGGGATGCAGAAAGTAGCCCGGCGTGAAGAAAAGGTTTCTGCAGGGAGAGTTGCATGTGGATCAGGGTCACCGGCAGGTCAGGCAGACCAACGTGGTGCCCGACAAAAGAAGGTTCATGTCATGAAACCTGTGGCTGTAATCAATTACAACAAGTTCATGTGTGGTGTTAGCCGGGTTGAGCAAATGTTGAGTTATTACCCGCTGGAGCGCAAGGCAGGTAAATGGTGGAAAACCATCTTCTGGCGGGTAATAGACATGGTGATCCACAACTTGTGGGTCATCATGCGAAAAAAAGACCCCAAGATATCATCCAAGGAAGTGAGGAGGACTCTGGCTTATGCCTTAGTCGAAGAATGGTGTGAAATCAAGCAGCGGTCTGCCCAGAAGTCTCAGAAGCCTCAACAACCATCCACATCCGGAGAGCCACCAGCGAAGCAACCCAAAGTTGACTATCGGCCAGACGTTCCGCTTGCAGGGCATTTTTATGCAGAATCACGCATGCAGGGAAGGTGCCTGGTATGCAAAAGTAGGAAGAGCTCAAGGATATGCTCGATATGTGAGGTTGTCATGTGCCAAACATGTTATGACGAGGAGAAGAATCATCCAAACAGGTGGACTCCATATTGTGAGTATTAGCCATTAGTGTTGCACAATTACTGATCAAAATGTTCATAGAGCTTTTGCATTGCAGAGCTATCCCTGGGTGATGACTGCATAGGACCATATGCATTGCACCATATGCCCATGCCTATGCATTGCATAGGATCAGATGCTGGGGTGCAAGTTGGAAGCTGCTGAGTGGGTGTGCTACAATGCAGTATCTTCATTTGATTGGAGCAGTGCAGTGTATGGAACCTTGCCTGGCGATATCTCCACATTGGCCTGCTGTGTGAACTGCTGTGCTCTGAAACCCAGAGAGCTACGTATGCTGACAGTGTGGCCCAAGCTGGAAAGGTCGTTGTGGGACCAAATGAGACACCACATTTTGTCCCTTCCTTCTTTCACTGCATTTCTCCTTCCCATCTTTCCTCCATCCATCCCTTTATCTTGTTACAGCAAGTTTACCGTTGTCAATGGCTCCTTCCCACACTATCAACTGCAGGTAGGATGATTACTCTTTTGTGGGAGTTTGGTGTCAGTAGTGCACATTCACATTACACAGGGTATATGTAGTACTGCAAATAAATTTGTAGCATGTGAAAATTAACAAAGGTTGAGAATCCTTTATCCCATATTCTTGGGACCTTAGTCAGATATTAACGGGGTTATTCCAGACCATGTAGGTCCTTAAACCCCGGGCCCCACATAGGGCCTATATCATCACTCTAAGTCCCTTTCATCGTGGTCCGCACAGGGGCGGACCACCCGTTCGCTTCCGAATCGAACCCAAGCCGTCATAGGGTCGAGACTCGACCATTGGGACGACACCCAGAGGAGCCGCCCGTCCCACGATCGAGTCCCGAACCCGTAAGGTCCGGAACTCGCACCGAAAGACCGAAAGTGTTTTGCATTTCGGATTTTTTCAGATTTCGGAATAATATGCGCCTATAAAAGGACATCTTTGGGATGGAAAAAATTTCTCATCACAATGTCCGTACACATTTAATAATACTGTAGCGCCCTGAAGGCAGATTATAAATTTCAAATAGTTTTTTACACAAGCAGATACAGGTAATGAGTAGAGTCCGGATTTTTAGGCAAATGCTTATTTAGTTCCGTAACAGTTGGGATGGTTTTGTGAAGAGATCGATCCATTTCATGGATGCAGGATGAGGAAAATGTAGGTTTTACAGGGCCTAAAATGGCCTATTTCGTGGTTTTGGGAACGATTTTGCCTATTCTGCCATTTTGAGACATATCATGCCTATTTGACCTGTTTAGGGATAGATATTGAACTCCTTGCAGTAATTTTGGGACTTTTTGTGCCTATTCCGGGCCTATTCCTTCAGAGGTATGTTTGGTTTTGTGAGAAGTATTTTTTTGTGCTCCTGAAAGGACCAAAATGGTTCAGAAGTACCGTAATACGAATCATGTTTCCGTGACAAGTATGCCAAATATTTTTGTAAATTTTCCTCTGATTTGAAAAATATTTGGCAACATATTGTGCAAGTGGAAACTGGCTATAAGTGGTGGAGTCCAGAGCAAGTGATACTAGCTTGCACGTTGTGTCTTTTGCCCAAGTTTTGTGATTTTCTGTCAGTTTATTGTTGCCATTAGATTTTTGCTCTGGTTTGCGACCTTATATTATTTTATACTTTAAGCCTATAAAATTATTCGGGATTTTTATTTTCTGTAACATTATCCTCCATATGCCCCAAAAATTAACTTTTTGTGCCTATTTGAGGGTTTTTTCATGCCTATTTCGGGGTTTTTTCGTTCCTGAAAATCCGGACACTAGTAATGAGACTAGTCTTATTCTACTCTCTTGGAATATTTATCCATTCATGGCATGTCATGTCAGCATGTTTAAAAAACTATTTGAATTTGGAGGGTTATGGATATCGAAATGTTGGATAAAGGATTCTCAATCTGTAATAGTGAAACCTGCTTACAGCAGGACCTGGACATGTCAGACATTTGCTTCCTACGAGAAAATTTTTTGGCCTGTAAAGCAAGTTAGGTGAGAGACTGGTGCTCGAGTGAAAAATTGTCCACGAGGGCAAAAGGTGACTTTGGATTTGGCATATATATCGTCGCTGTGGAGTCAAAACCACGTAACTCGAATAATACTTATTTTTCAGGATAGCAAAAAAACTGAATAAAAAAATTACACTTGCAATGAGATTTAATTGCGTCACCTGGCCATATCTTCGCTCATATTGGGCAAAAAATTACGCCGTTTTGATGGCAGATGCAGCGCGAAATGCCCTATTTTCAGAATCAAAAACCCAAAATCGGCCGAAAAGCGAGTTACGCGGTTTTGACTCCACAGTGACGATGTGTATATCGTACACTTTTAATTTGTACCGTACGTTTAAGATCGAGAAATGGAAAACCTCTGAATAGGGGTGGTCCTAAACTTTCGGGAAAGACTGTCCGTGGTACGTGGCAGGTCTGTTCAGGTTAACATGGTGTATAGGCTTCAACCTACATAGCAACAGTGAAGGCATTCATTTCCTGAGTAAAGGGTGAATTAAATAGTGTTTCTCGCATATAACGCTATCCCGCTTATAATGACACTTTTGGGCAGTCCTTTGAAGAGGGTTATACCGACGTTTTACTATATTTGTTATTATTCCATGGTGTCTAAGTCATCCCCATGTTTACAGATTTTTAAAACACCATCCACCTCGGCTGCAACCAAGACCCTGAAGTCAACCTGGCACGGAGTTATCATCTATGTCAGCAGCCCAGTCATCCTTCAATCTTCAGTTTATCATCGAGCATCCAGGCGCATTTGGTCATCATTTTCATGAGACGGGATGAATCACTGCCACTGATTCATGCACATATCAGGTATTTATTGGGCACAAACATATTTATCTTTGTCTGGAACATTGGTTGGCACACAGTTGGTGTGCATTGGCATAACCTGCAGAACTTTCTCCTGATGAAAATGTACCTGGACCAAGTGGTCTAGTTCCCAAGTGAAAACTACAAAGCCTGCTGCAATCGTTGTAGCTGTTTAGTGTTAGCGATTTAGCGAAGTCAACGGTTTTAGTTAGCTGATTAGCGGTTAGTGAAGCTAAACTTTCGGTTAGTTGTGCCCACCACTGTCAATTAGGATAGGAAAGCTGCAAGAGGCCTGTGTTCATTATGAGCTGGAAGGTAACAATGGTGGGAATTTGCCGCAATTTAGAATTTCAAATGGTTACAGACAGTTCATGGAATGTTAAGATATTTAACAAATTTTACTGCGCTGAGAGGAGTCACTCTTCTTTAAGAGCTGGGCATGGATTACTATAAGCAAGTTGTAATGGTATTTATAGGTGAACACTCCTTTCTCATACAGCGAAACTTGTCCATTATCGGAAATTTTTCAGATCCCATGCGATTCCACCTTATACAGGCTTCACTGTAATAAAAACCATTTGATGTGGGATAGCTTGTGCAAGGATTATTGGACAGTCACTTTCTGGTCATCTTTAGTGTATGATATGGAATGAGAAAGAGACTGACAGTTAACCTGCAGTAACAGTTGGGGTGAAATCCTGCCCCGTGCAGTTACTACTAACCATTTTGAAATAACTTTGAAAATTTGAACAGCCAGATGGGAAGGGTGGGTGAGACAAAAAATCGGATCAGTTTCAGACTGGAGTAAACTTAGAAATGCTTGGGCCCAATTACGGCTAGCTGGATGAAAAAATTATTGAGACTGAGGGTACCAAATGTGTAGTTTTTCACAAGTGCAGCAAAATAGAAACAATGTCACAATTTTGGTATACTGTCCACATTGGCTTACATCCTGATCGTTTTTTCACATAAATATATGTATCGGGATTGATTGCTTTTAATTCCACTGCCCCTCGTTAATTTCTATAAGCCACTTGCATAGTCGATTTTTCAGTCTTGAACAAAATAATATGATTTGAAACTTAATGTTTTTTGAACTTATGGTGCATTCACATATACCCGATTTTGATCAAAAGCGAGCAAATTTCAGCGTTCAGCGAATTTGCGTCTGACCGAAGGCATTCACGTATCGGCGATTTTCTCTTTGACTCGAGCAAATTTTGGTCACTCACGCGACTAAACTAAAAAGCGCACTCCTCTATCAGAGCCACAGAGAAGTGAATTTTTGACGCTGGCGAATTTTGAAGCTGGTTCGAGCCACCCAGCGCCGCCACGCAGACTTGTCGGCCTTCCTTGGCCATGTTGGGAATGCAGATGTCAGAGCTCGGAAGTTACCTATTGTTTTGTCGCAAACTCCCGACCCAGCCAGCCTCCGCATCATGTCCAGTTCTTGCACCACTTGGTGCACTGTGACCTGGACCCCCTTCCAAGGACAGTTCAGCAGCATTTTCACTGCCATGCCGGCTGCCTCCGCAGCACAGTGGGCTCTGCCATCTTTCTCAGCCCAACACCTCCCCCTGCCCACACGAGCCCAACCCCGTCCTCCCTCCTACCTGCTCTGCTACTACAAATAGACATGTTTAACGTGACTGTCAAGTAGTGTTCCCAAATTTATTTCATTGCGACTATGGACAACCTTTCCTCGACCTCGGTCGACCTGTATGACCCATGCCCCGCATCCTGATTTTCCTCCTAAATTTTTAATTATCAAATTGTTCAACCAGGTACAGTACTGGCCAATAATCGAGGCAACGTCTAGCGACATTTTCCCGAAGCGGCAGAAGAAGGAATCGAAGATAAGCATGCTACAAGCCGGGCGAGCAAGATTCCTTCTTCTGCCGCTTCGGGAAAATGTCGCTAGTCGTTGCCTCGATTATTGGCCAGTACTGTACAATGCTTATGTACATTTGAGATGAATATCACCCCTGAAATTTTCCTACTTTGCCTTGTTTTTTCCTTCCCGCTTTGTCTTTATTTCTATTCCCTTTTCCCAGCCTTCCCCACAACCATTAAAAGCATGCTGGCGATCCAGGAGTTGGGAACAGCATAAAACATTTCGTCCATGTAGAGTCGTACCATTCTTTATGAACAGTACTGTGCATTGTTTACCTCTGGTGGATATATAGTTAGTGAACCAAAGTGAAACAGTTCTGTTTGAATCTGCCACTTGCACTGTATTTAGAAAATTTTATAATAAGACTGTTTATTGGGTAATGGCTTTACTGTACACTGAATGTAAATTTTGCCCATTTTCTCTTTGACAGGTTGTGCAAGTATGTGCTGCCAAAGGCCCAGTCAATGCTACCAGTGTGACAGCAACCCTTGCAACTGATGCTGGGGCTGGGCTGAACGCATTCTGAGCTTACTGCTGTCAGGTCAAGAAACTGTATGCTGGAAGGTGGTTCCAGCACAGACATTGCCACCTGTCAACATAGAGAGGGAAAGATCTTCGTCCTTTAGTCAAGCTGTGTCCTGGAGTTCCGCCTGAATGCACTAACCTATTGATGTACCTAACCTGCCTTGCTCCAGTGCCATTTCCTTGTACAAGCACATGCCTGCCAGGTTACGATGCAATACCAGTCTACAATCCTTGGTAACAAAAAGTTCTTGACAAAAAAACATTGATCCTGAGCGCAAATAACGTTTTGTAAATCCATTGGACTTGGTCTAACTTCTTTTTTTTTTTGTAAATCTTTTCTTTTCTTTTTTATAAATCCAAAACTTCTTGCCAATGGTTCGAGACATCTGCCCATAGCATGTAGCTTTAGGCATGGTGGCCGTGCTAAACTGCTGGTACTTACCAACCCGTCAGAAAAAAAACTTTAAAAAATCAGGATTATCAGAGTTGACTTGAGCCAAATAAATAAAATGAAGAGAGAAAGAGAGATCCACACTGGAGGACTGAGGGGAAGGACTTGGGAAGGGCAACAAGAAGATAAGAGGCCTTTGGGACACTGGGTTGGGATGGGCATCAATCCCCCAACCATCAAGAGATCCCTTGCGGGATGCTGGCGGGGACAACGTGAGGGTAGCTGTTGGGAAGAATACCCAGGGGCCTCATCCACGCCTTCTCCTCGTCCAATACTACATGCAACAGACCGTGTTGCTGCCTGGAAGGCTCAAGTCTTCTCATGTACCGATACATAACTAGATGTGATCAAAGTTGGCAAGCACATGAGACAAGCTATGGCAGTATCTCGATCAGGATCAGATGTCACCTTTGCCTACATGTTGGGTGCGAAATTTCTGCACCTGTGTTTATTTTATATTGTAAGCATGGGTTAAGAACAACCCACATTCCACATGCCAAATGTTGATACAAGAGTTGTCACACCTTTGTATGGTCTAGTACCCAGACAGCCACACACCGTTAAGAGAAAGGTGGTGACAACATCATGTAGAGCCCCAATTTTGATTCCACCTTTTATTGGTTATGGTGGCGTGTTTCCAAAACAGGCATGGTCATAAACCAAAGGTTTGTGCATCTACTGAAAGTGGTTGGCCTGGGTTTTTAAAAATATGCAAGTAACTAAACAGGTGATCATGCAGTGGTCAAATTTTGAAGAACTGCTCATGGGTTGCATACGAAGGCGCTGCTGACGGGCCAAGCTTAGCCGCAACGGGCACCCACATTTGTGATAGGGGGCGGTAGGTGGCAGGCATGAAAAACGAGTGACTGGCAGTATCTGTCGTCCACCACGTAGCCTGGTGGTATTTTGCTGTCAGCTTCCAGATCTTCTCCTTGCATTGGGCTCCTGTCTGCATGATGCCAAATGTAATGTAATGATGCCATGTAATACCAAATACTAGTGGTAAGACTTCGTCGACGTCGTCTTCATCCGACTCAGCCATGGCTAAGGGAGGAGTATTCAGGCAGGTCTTCCCCTGACAAACTTTGCAGAGAGCAGAGCATTTCAGCCCTGCTCTCTGGCTCCCTCCTCCGCACCCTTTCTTGCAACTGCATGACAGGATTTTCAGCAGGTTTAGTGGTGCTGGATCCTTTGTTGAGGTCACCTGTGTCAGCCCCTGCTGGCCCGTGCGCAATCCTCAAACCTATCCTCATGCCACGGATGAATTTTGGCTCCGAGGTATCAAAATTTTTTCTCAGGCCCCACATAGGGAATCTTTGTCCCCTCAAGCGCCAGATTGCAGTCTTTAATAAAGTAAGTCTTTCCAAATCCCTCTATGGCAAATTGTGCACATTTGGAAACATTCAGTTTCAATCCTGACCAATCCAAAAAGGTCTTGGTCATTTCCAACAGCTGCTTCATGTCCTTAGCCGTTGGGGCCATCAGCACCATATCATCGGCGAACCCCAATGCTCTGGAGGTATTTGTTTGCTCTCGGAGTAACTGACGTATTCCAGGTACAATCGACTTTCGGACAAGCCTGCTGGAAAGAACTGTCGTTACTGTTTGCACAGCAATAATGTACAGCGACCATTGGAATAGACTTGATGTGACATCAGATCACGTCTTTCACCTGTTCACTTTTTTTGTGCGTGGGTGTGTTTCTCCCTCGGTTATCTGACAAAAGTGCTCCTTGAGGCTTACGTTTGCGTAAGGCTGTCCGAACTGTTGTTTGACTGATGTCCAGAGTGGCTAGGAAGACTCCTTTGCAAACCTGCTTCTTGACATTATCAACTGTTAAATAGTGGAAACATGTGACATGCGTTCTGGGATTGATATTTTTTCCATTGTTTTTTTTCTCCTCAACAAAAGTTAAGCTACTTACATTGCATATTTCTTCCATACTGGTACACTGAAATGTGTAGGACATGCATATGTAGTAGAACATGATGTACAGTACATACACATACAACATTTGAAAGCCATTTACCTGCCAAGGGCCCATGTGCCAAATTGCCATGTCATACATAGGGTCTATGTCTCTGAATATGATATACAGGATATATTTTCCGGCCAAGTTCCAAATATATGATTGTCAATATGAATATCATGTTCGCAGCAGTCTGGTTTTACCTGAATAAGTTCTCTCTTCTGCATGTAACACTAGCACTTGGTAGTACTAATAGCACAATGTCAATCTGCTTCATTCATCCGGCAAACTCAAATAGAATTTTTTGTCCCTTGCCTTGTAGTCTTAACATCTCGCGGAGGTCAGCTTTCTTCTCAGATGAGATTCTGCTGCTGCATGCCAAGGTGGGAAGTTCATAGCCTGTCAACCGCACTAGGTCTTGTTCTTTTTGAAAACCGTCACTTTTTTTCCCAAGAGGCCAGGTCATTGTGCATCTCTTTCACATGGACAATCCTCGGATCGTCCTTTGTGACTCGCAAAACCGAGGCCTTTTAGATCTGCACTTTGTTGGTTTTGATTAATGCCTCAGCTGCCTCTTGGAAATAAAAGAACTCATCTCTCTGCATATCAATCACATTGAATGGATTATGATGGCGTGTTTCCTTGACCATGGTTTGCAGGTCTCGTGGAATTACTGCTTTGCTCACTTTTTTTAAATTTTTTCAATTAAACTGCAATGTCCGCTGACAAAGAACTTACGCTGAATTTCATCAATCATCCCTGTGCAAACACAGTAAATCCATAGAAACAGCACCTTTTTGTTCTTATTTTGTCCACTGCAGTTGTCGCTCCAAACAGTCAGCTTCCGTGTCCCTGCAGGAATTAAAATAATCATACTAATATTACTCCTGGTGTACCTGGTGTCCTGGTGCAGCATATTCCTTGGACACTAACTTCAGTATGAAAAGGAACTACTATTCATGTGCTCATTGTGGATATATCTGAACAAGAGCATATAATTGCTGAAATGGAATGTGTTTTAGACTCTAGATCATGCCCTTGAAGTGGAATCAAGGTCATCCTGCATAAACGATGAGCAGAACGATGAGAGATTATCCCTTCTGGAGGTGCGGCAGCAGATAGGACTTGAGGTCCTGAGTGTGAACAAGAGTGCCAAATAACAGGCCGTTTTCGTCACGGATGGTGTACGTGTTGGGGGAGGGGTTGGTGGCAATCTGAAATGGACCCTTGTAGGCAGGGGCGAATGAGGCGTAAAACCCACAGCTAGCGTCTGATAAGACTCTGTTCTTGCGCAATACCCATTCACCAGGCTTCTAGCTGACGTGCCGTCTGGTGCTGTTGAACTTGGCTACGCAGCTATTCACCGTACTGCCATCCGCCGTCACCAACGTCCAGAAATCCAGGAACCGAAGCCTTATAAGTTTAATACCAATAAGAAATGGGTTACCCATAATTGACCCGAATTCCCAGTCATCCTCACCTCTTCGGGTTCCTTGCTTCTGGCACACCCTTCTCTCTTATGTCGGATTATGTGGGATTTAAAAAATGTGTTTGCTGGGAATACGGCACCGATTGTGGATACCGCACAGTAGGCGTACCTATTCTAGCGCTACGTCTTAATTGTACTGCTTCTGGCGACGGACTTGATGATGGCTCAAGCGCCACTTGTGGGAGAGCATCGGCCTGTTCTGCAGGCAACGGTAAAACTGGTGTGTTCCGACAATGCCTCAAAAAATGCATGATGGACTGGTGGAACATATTTTAGAAGTGACAATATGTCGTTCAGCATAATTCCACTGGGACATCAGGCCAGCTATCTCAATATGATTCACAAAGTGTAGCGGCGATTCTCCAGTCCTGCCCTCAAAAAATGGGATTGTTACTAACTATCATGTGTTAAATTTCACTGCGGCCGGCCCAAGGGGTAAATCACTCGTCAAGTCCGTTGTACGGTTGGCGCCAAGTCCGACCAAGTCCTGGCTCAAGTCCGACAAGTCCGGGCCCAAGTCCGACAAGTCCGGTCTTTGTCAAACAGTGCTAGAATTTTCAAAAAAATTCAAATATCGTGAACAGAGTAGTTATCATACTTACAAACTTAGCGAGTAAATAGCGAGTAATAATAATACACAACAAATCACGCCAATAATTTATTGACCCAGTATATACTCCGCATATCAATGTGATACAATTTTAAGTTTTTTTTATGAAGTTTATTTTACGAGATACGTAGGCCTATTCTATGATTTTCATTTTAGCATTTTTCTGGCTAAACCGCGGGCTAAACATGGTTATATTCCAGATATTTGATTGACTGAATAAATGAAGTGAAATATGTTGAAAATGAACTTACAAATGTTACCATTTAAGCGCTAAAAGTAAAATCTCAGGAAAATATTCCGTTCTACGAAATTATTTTCATACAAATTGAGTCAGAGCCTTCTTTACGGTAAAAAGAAAGTCTAAAAGTGTATCTGAATAATAATAGCTCTACTAGACAGCTACGGTCGAGGCACAACTACTATGGCACATTAAGAGGCCACCTACTTTGCCGCAGATTCACAATACAGTTCTGACCGAGGTTCTGACATACCAGATACAGGTAGTCGTACTTGTGGCCTAGGGAGTGTACATTGGCAATGAATCAAACTATGGAAACCTTGCACTTGAATGTTTTCAGGCTTAAAACGCCACTTGGGCAAATCGAAAACCACGAGCACAAAGCACCTATTTCC
>JYFJ02007614.1:0-15037 GCA_000934665.2 Catajapyx aquilonaris
CTCATGTGAAACCCTCCAGCGAACACCAGAACAGGCCTGTTTCCCACGGATGTCCCTTTTTTCCCTCATTAATTTTGTTACATGGGCATTAGACCTAGGCCCCTAGTCTGATGACCCCGGGTAAGCTATCCCGGGGGTAATCACCATGGCAGCATATGTAAAAGGATAGCAGTAAACAACCAGTTACCCCAGGGGGCAAGCTACCCCGGGTCACCAGACTATATACCCTAGGCCCCTAGTCTGATGACCCGGGGTAAGCTATCCCGGGGGCAATCACCATAGCAACATATGTAAAAGGATAGCAGTAAACAACCAGTTACCCCAGGGGGCAAGCTACCCCGGGTCACCAGACTATATACCCTAATATCAGCAGGTGCTATTCCCGATTCTCCAGAAAGAGCCAGAAAGCATCTCTTAGCAACGACCTGCTTATAAACAAGCAGCTTGCGCGATTTTTCAAGTAACCACTGGTGCCATAAAGTTGGATCACCCTGTATGTGTTTATAATAAATTTTAATTGAATTTTTCAATCAGTTCACACATGCATTGTAATGCATTAGCTTGAAGGTTAAATGTTACTAAATTAGTAATTATCATATGAAGAGTGTTGGATATGTTGATGACTGAATAATAAAGAAACTGTACCACATGGTATTATTTTATTGATACTGTTTAGTTTTTGTTGCTCGGAAAAAGAATGCTACACCGAAGTGAAATTTCATTTGCACTACAAAAGTATAAAAATACATATCTTCTAGCGCTTTTATGTACATAAACTCATGCTCGTCAGCAAATGAAATACACATCAAAAATATATTACTATCACCACAATAACGTTATGCGCCTAGATTATCGCAGGTAAGCCATTTCAAATCATTAGATATTACAAACTGGAGGCAGCAGTACCAGCTGCATGATATATTTAAGTATGAGCTATTGTAAACTATACAAGTAGAAGCCAATTTGTAGCACACATATACATCGGACTTCTCTGGCACAAAATTTATGCATAGCTACCAACCTCTATGATACTGTAAATGCACAATTACAAAAAAAAATAAATCCAGATCATTCCAGATCATTTCCATTTCACACATTTCTCTCTCACGCATGTTACAATGTTCTGCAGCAGTCATGAAGCAACCTCACACAATCACTCTCTCTAGTTCTGGCTTTGGTTTATATCCTAAAATGTCAATTTGCCAGTATATTGGTGGAAATTTCTTTTTGATATCCCCCTACTTTGATTCCTGATGGATTTATGTCCATGTGTACAGTGTTGGACATTAATCGAGTCATACTGCTAACGACATTTTCTGAAGCGGCAGAAGAACGAATCGAAGATATGGATAGTGCAAGACGTGCGAGCAAGATTTGTTCTTTTGCCGCTTCGGAAAATGTCGCTAGCAGTATGACTCGATTAATGTCCAACACTGTACAAGGACCCATTCTTTCCAGTTTCATTACCTTTGCACTTTCAGATATGTAATATATGGAGTCTACTGTACATAGGTAGTTTACAGTAACTACCCGTTTGACGCTGTTAATTGGTTCCAGCAACATATTGGCGTAAAGTGAATTGGCGTAAAACAAGACAAAATTATAATGTAATTAAATGAGATAAGTTCCAAAGTTTCCAAAATTTTCCCATACACTACTAATATTGGTGTTTTTAATGCTGAATCTTTGAAACATTTATTACATGCAAATGGCAGGTTCCAGGTTGAATGTCATCTGGTTCCGAGGGCTCCTTTCCCTTCCATGACAAGAACTGCAGTACACATAGGGTATTTAACAATGGTGAGAGTACTTCCGGGAATGCCAAGACCAACAATATGGTACCGGTACAGTGTTGGACATTAATTGCGTCGTACTGCTAGCAACATTTTCCTAAGCGGCAGAAAAAGAAATTTGCTTGCGCAGCTTTTGCTCCATTGCTTCGATTTGTTTTTCTCGCGCTTCGGAAAATGTCGCTAGCAGTACGACGCAATTAATGTCCAATACTGTACCGTGTATATCGATAGACCCTGCCACTAGGAACCACAAAAAACTAAGGAAGAGCCTTGCTGGCTGTGTGTTTGGACTCAGGAGTGTTGCAGTGATGTGTTTATGTTTAGACTGTCGTTATCTTCAATATTTCATAATATTTACATTTAAAAATATTCAAATGTAATTTTCAAACCAGCGTTAATGGGAAGGAGTAAAATGGAGTGGCGTAAAATGGGTACCTACTGTGTATGTAAAATTGCTTAAAGATGTTACTGTGACTGCAAAAATACTGATTGAGATTTCCTATTCCTACAACATACACCCCATTTGCCAAACATTTACACAATTCCTCTAGCATAAGTATTAAAGTACATGTTACAGGATTTAAATCGATGTGAATTAGGAATACAATTGCACAGTGAGAAGCTATTAGACCAGAAGAAAATAACCAACTAGTATGTATTTGGAAATCGTTGACTTGAAGGATGTCACTCAATGGTATCGTGGGTCGTCGTCTTGTTTTCGTTCTGCAAGTGAGGCAAATAAGTATTAGCAACAGTTGCAAAAAAAATTAGAACATCATCTTTGGCTTGCAATAAACTGTGCCACACTTTCTTGTAATCAAGTAACAAGGTTGGGAAGAGTTGCAACTTACTTACTGCAGCCATTGGTGCCTACACCAACATTAACAGTTTAATTACAAACATACAAAAAGCACCCACCCAGAAGGGCATCCATGTACAGGTGCTGGTGTGACTCAGACCCACGCACAAGTGCCCACTGGCCATGCGTTGATCTCCTGTTTCTGCAGCAGTACTTGGTCAATTGCTGTATAATCCGGGCCACAATTAAGAAAAATACTAGTAGCAGACCAGTCAGACCAGCCACCCATGCTGCCAGTTGCCAATCGAAAACAAGGGCCTCCATGCTTGAGAATGGCCTATCCTCCATGGCCTCATTTGGCACCTCCGAAGTCGCATTTCTTCTGGCTGCATTTGACACAAATCCTGGTACACCCAGGCTACTAAGCGGCCCACATATGGTGTCCCTGTCTACACCACACGGCCTCAAAACCACCTGCAGGCCGTGACACGTAGAACAATTTTGGCACCTCTGCAAATCATTAGACCAGAACTGCTGCCTGTGAGGGCAAGTCGCAGCTGCAATTGTCGCCAAGCTCAGCGCCAAAAGGAGCTGCGCCAAGACGAGCATGCCTGAAAGTGAATCAACACATTAGACTCTGGATATTTCTCCTACACACATATCCGCATATATCTCACATCAGGCCTCATTAGGGTCAGCAGACTAATCGTACCATTCCCTCCCTCAAATACAGGGTGTTCCAAGTATGTGGGTCGTTTTTATTAATATTGCCCGAAGTTGTTATTTTTGTGTCGCTTGTTGTGCCTCGACACAGTTGCCCCATTACTCCCAGGTGGTCGTAGAATAGGGCAACTGGATTGGAGCACAAGCTACACACAAACAACCACGTTGGGCAATATTAGTCATAACACATAAGGAAAATAACCAACGAACGAGCCCTGTACAGTATAATGATGGAGCATTTATTCCATAACTTTCTCTTCCACATAGGTCTTCCAGGCAGTACACTGCCTTGAATTAGATTTACACCGGCACGTACTACCCACCCTCAATATAAAGTACTTGTTGTGCTTTACCTACTTCTACTAATTACTCCGCAATTATTAAAATCGTTTAATAACAAGGTCCGTCCCTTGTAAGTCGTGCGCCTTGTGCCCAACCCAACCATGACCCAAATCGGCCAGCCACTCCCTCCTGACCCATCCTTGCAATGGACGTATACCCACTGTGGTCCAGGATGCGACGCAGGCTATTGCAGCACCACAGCACGTCCCGTAGCAGCCTTTTCCTTGCAGTCCACGCCTTATTTTTCTATTTCCTCAACCACCAACTAGACGCCATTTTCACATCAGCTACTCAACACCTCCCATCGATACCATTCATCCTACGATAGCAGTTTACATCATCAAGCCACCAGACCCAATGGGGGTTGTCGGCTGTCCAGTACGCATGCGCACTGATTGCTGGCATGTGTAAACAGCAAATGGAGGTCAGCATCGGTTATGAAAATGTGGGTAGTCATTGAAGTGGTGTGATTGGGGCCAGGGTTTGGGTGGAAAGGGAGGGGGGAAAAGAAGAAGAAGAGTCTGCAATATATGCTGTGGAAGTGAGAATCAGTCGAAGGACAAAAGGAAGCTGCTGCAGGCATCAGCTGTTCTGAAGGGTTGTGAAGTTGCATTTCGAAAGTTGTTGCAAGAGAACGCCATGGGTGGAACCGTGGGTGGAACGAAGGTGGCTTGGAGCACACAGAAGGCTCTCATGGTCCTGCTGCTTGTGTTCCTCACGTCGGTTGGAGCACTGAGCTTCGTTTACACCAAGTTTCCAAAGGTGGAAGAGTAAGTTGAAGAAAAAAAAAGAAAAAAAAAGGAAAAGAAAAGGCAGGGGATCGGTGGGTTCAAATTGAAGGATGGTAATATTTTTTTCCCCAGAAAATGGGGCTAGGTTCAGACATGGTGCAACATCTGGATGCAATGCAAAGTACAGCTGACTTGACATTTTTGTTCATATAATCTCACATTAACAAACAAACAAAATCGAATTGGAGAGCAGATAATTAACAATTTGAATTGGCAATACTAAAGGCCATTTCACAAAAAAATGTCGCGCGGCAAACGGCGCGCGTTGCGGCAAATTTATTATTTATATTTATTATTGCCAACAATTGGCAACAATAAATATAAATAAAAAATTTGCCGCAACGCGTGCCGTTTGCCGCGCGACATTTTTTTTGTGAAATGGCCTTAATACAGTAAAACCTTGATATAATGCTCTTCAAGGGCCCGCCCAAAAGTAGCGTTATATGCAGGAATATTTACCTTATGGAAATGATCAAGGGACCAGAAAAAGGGGTGTTAAAAGCGGGAAAGCGTTGTATGCAGGAGTGTTTTACTGCATAGCAATGAAGGTCAAGTTTCCTCATGCTGTGTAAATGACCACATGGTAACCTGCTGTTGATTGCATCATACAGTGCCCTCCAAGTATGTGGGTATTTTCAGTTAAATGGGAAATTTTGCTCAAAGTTAAGTTGTCATTTGTTGCACACCCACCCAAATGCCCTGTTTTATGGTGCGTTTACATGTGAGCGATTTGACGAGCAAAGTCATTTGCCAAGGCTGAGTAACCCAAGTAACCAATATTGTTTGAGGCAAAAATCAATTGTTAATTTCAGCCTCAGACGATTTAGCTCGTCAAATCGCTCACTTTATAGCAGCTGATACATTTGACGGCAGGGAAATAATAGGGGACTTGGATCTAGGTGTCGAATTATGCAGCTGCTGCTATATTCGACCACCTCAGCCTTGGAATAATTTGGCATCCAGATTGAGATGCCCAGTTGTATAGCAGCTGCTGTATTCAACTGCCTAGGAATAATTGGGCACATTGATTGGAGTATGAAAAGATGCACAAAAATTACAATTTCAAGTGAAATATGCAGTAATTAAGGACCTGGATACTTGGAACACCCTGTTTAAATAATTCAATGAGGATTCATTCAATTCATAGCAGCGGCAATCAGGATTGGCTGCATTTGGTGCATATGATCAGCAATGATCAATGTGCAGTGAATGTTCAACCACACTCAAAGTATGAACCCAAAAGCAACAATTTTGGCCATTTTCTAGACACACAATTAGATTGTTTGCTACTCAGGGAAGGTTGTATCCCACTTGATGAAATGCGTGCCACAGATTTTGCATTTGATATTTTCACCTGCTCTGAAAGATAAAGCGTATGAATGGGAAAACATCAGACTCCACTGCCAAGTCCTTCATCTATGCTTGTATGTCAACAGACACTTCATAGAAATGTTTACAAGCACGCAGAAGAACTCTGGACTGGAGCCAGTTTTAATATTTTATCTCGTTCCATTTTTTACTGAGGTTAGATACCCTTCCAGTTACAATAATCGGCCAAACAATTGTAACGATAAGAGATGAAAAATTCAGTAGTATAACTGACCAAAAGTTCAATAGTACCATCATCAATGAGCACTTTGCACTATGTTGATTATTATTCAAGAGGCATGTGGCTTGATGTTTTACTAGGTGAAACTGTCAGCTGTTCTTTATCACAATAGCACTGTTTGGTTCCATTTTGATAAACCCACTAATTCATGTACCTCACAGCATAAATCTCTGACTGTTTTTGTTTTTCAGGGATGAAAAAGCATTTTTGAAACTACCCAAGGACATTGATGATGCCAAAAATCTGGGACGCGTCTTGTCTAGATATAAAGACAGATACTATGCTGAGGTCCTGGGAGGAGTTTTTGTCACCTACATTTTGTATCCTTTTGTCAAGAATTTTTGGAGAAACTGTCTCGCTTATATGGGTGCTGCTTGGTAGCCATACTAATCACTTGAGTTGCAGGACATGTAAAACAATGTGCATGACATATTGCTTGGATGCTTATCTGTTGTTTTTTTTGAAACCTGGGTAAAGGTGCTTGATCAGATAGGATTCATTCCAAGTCTCTAATGTGACTGGTTATGTCAAATATTCTGCACAAGTGCAATATTTTAGGGCAAAATCCATGCACTTTGCTCAGTGTATCCTATCTGCCCATACCCTTATGCCCAATTGCACAATCGAAATTACCGATTAGATCGCTCCTAACAGATCGTTAGCACATGTTAAAAGGGCTCCTAACGATCCATTAGGAGCTATCGAATCAGTAATTTTGATTGGTGCAATCGGGCATTAGTGAACTTATTACATCAGTTTACACTGAAAGGCTACAATATCAACTCTGAAATTAGTCCAGCATAGGCCCATTTTTCCTCATACTTTTCAGAGAGGCAAATTAAAGTTTCAAAATGCTTGACGTAAAATTAATTGTTAGAATATGAGTTTTCCTGTGCCACTTCATACAGCTGGAAATGGCTGGAAAAATCCCAATGCTAGAGAACCAGTTATAAACCAACAGTGTTAGCGTGTGTTCTTATTTTTAGCCATTTAATTCCTTAATTAAAAAATCAGCTTGCAAACATTTGCAATTCCAGGGTCAATATTTTTGTCCATCTTGTGTGGATTCTTGTTCCCATTCTGGATTGCCCTAGTCCTTGTTTGCTTTTGTTCAGCAACTGGAGCATCCTTCTGCTACCTCTTGTCTTTCTTGGTGGGACGAAGACTTGTCTACAAGTATTTCCCAGAGAAGGCAAGGTCATGGGCTGAGACGGTGAGGCTGACAATACAACCATGAATACACGAGAAAACAATAACTCAATTTAACTTTACAGGTGAACCGACATCGCAGCCACTTGCTCAATTACATGATTTTCTTGAGGATAACGCCATTCCTTCCCAACTGGTTCATCAACATCACTGCACCTGTCATTGATGTTCCACTTGTTACCTTCTGGTTAGGAACATTCCTAGGTAAGCAAGCTGCCTTCACTTGAATATGATACATGGCCATTCAATGTTTTAAATTTTTTGTAATTTTGCGTTGGAGATTCATCCTTCCCCATTTTCTTGGAACGTGCTTGAGTGTAAATAAATCCCTAACTTTCAGGTGTGGCTCCCCCCTCATTTGTTGCAATTCAAGGAGGGACCACTCTCCATCAGCTGACCTCGTCGAGTGATGCTGTCTCATGGAATTCCATATTGGTTTTGGGAGCATTTGCGGTCCTCTCCATTCTTCCTGTTCTTTTTAAGAGTAGGCTTAGATCTAAGTTTGATTAGGAACCAAATATCTGCATTCCACTTGTGATTGTTATTTTGGTGGGAAGAATGTTTCAGTGTTTATATGTATTTATTCTGGACAAAATATTAACAGGCATGGCTGGTATCATGCAAGTATGCAACATATTCAGTGATTCAAATAGTATGTTTTTAGTTGTTGGATTTCAACATGATGATTTACTTTAATGGTGTTCGTTATGGTACAAACTTTCATTGCTGGCTCTATTTCATTATGAAGTCAACTTAATCTTGATTTCATTATGCAGTTTAATACCATCTCAAATGGAAGTTTTGCCCACTACTAGTTTTCTGGCTGTTTTACAAATTACATTTTATGGTGCTGTCAATCAGGTGATACAAATGTACCGAAAAGGTTTAGGGGCGGCATGATGGTGTAGTGGCTTACATCACAACCTTCCACTCTGAGTTCGATCCGTGGCTCGGACAAAGGATTCTCATGTGGAAAGGGTTTCGAGAGAGGTTTTCTCCCATGTGTGTGTGGGTTTTCTTGGGGGTCACATGTTTTCTGCCACATTCCAAAAATCTCTTCCCCACCTACCCACTCTATGCCAGATAACCTTAGTTTCTTTGTCACCACCAGTCAACCGACCAAAAAATGCTTGAATTGATAGTGAAAGAAAGTGAAAAAGTGAAAGTGAAAGTGATTTTCACTAGTGAGATGTTTCATACAGCAGGTAGATGAAGGTACCCAGAACAAAGGCCACTAGTGAAACATTGGAAATGAAAGGTTGTAAGTGTTGTAAAGGGTTATCCATGCTAACAGAATGAGCTCAGGGAAAATACTAGGATAACTTGTCTCCAGCCAACCTGTGTGGTGCTGGAATTTGAACGGTTTGATCTGCCTGGAACCGGTGGACCTCCACAGATGTATGTCAAGATCCACACCAGCTATGGATGGTTGATGAAGTGCACTGCAGTGACAATAGGAGAAGACTGTGACAGCAAGTACAACCAAGTAGATGACAAGGCGGACTGTCATTCCATGCACTGGAGCCTGGTTTAAAGGTCACGTTGTTGGCAACAAGAAGAACCCCAAAGGCATTCAGTTACCTGAGTAGTGGGGAGTGGACAAAGAGATGAAAGATGAATGCAAATACAGCTTATCATGTTTGATGGCAATGAAGACAAACCAAATCATTGGCTCATCCTGCTTGACGTCTGGCCCTTATGCCTGCAAACATGCTTTACTGGACCAAGTGCAGACTGAAGACAGGATATTGGCCAACTAAAACCTGGAGTTCCGTAGGGCACAAGGCTTGTGGTATGAATGTGAGGTGACATCTCAGGTGACAGGTCAGAAAAAAAGAGCAAACTGGGCATTCTGCACAAGGCCTATCAGTAGGTGGTAGAGTTGAGAGGAAGTCCTGGTTATTGAGAAACCAGTAAAACAAATCAGTGGTTATCTCCTGGCAAAATGCAGCATGTCGAAGGAAGGGGACTCTGGATGCATGTGCATACTTGTTTTGATCATCCCATATGCAAGTGCAGGGATTTGACAATGGAAACATGAACCAGAGAGGCCTAATGGAAACTCCTTCAGGGATTGGCACCAGGTGGCAAGACTTGACAGCATCATTCATCATTCTCAACCAGTTGTCGTAGTATTTTCTTTGCTCATTCTGTTAGCTGTGCATATCCCTTTAAAACTGCAACTGAGGGACAACTAATCACCATCTGACATTTCATTTTATTTGCAGTCAACCATCAAAACCATGCAAAATAGTGCATGGTCTGAAGGAGTCTCCAGGTGGCCTCTCTGGTTCAAGTTTCCATTGGGAAACCTGACATCCGCTGTGGGGCGATCTAAACAAGTATGCACATGGTTACAGAGCCCACTTCCTTTGTGTGCTGTGTTTTGCCAGTGGATCACCACTGATTTGCTTTCCTGGCTTCTCAATAAGCACTAATTTCTCCCTACCTTGCACTCTACTATCTTCAGGTAGGCCTTCTGAGGAATGCCCAATTTGCTCTTTTTCTGACACTGATGTCACATGACATTCATACCACTAGCCTGGCTCCTTAGGGGACTCAAGGTTGAAGTTGGCCAATATCATGTCATCAGCCTATGTTTGGTCCAGTCAGGAATGTTTGTAGGCACTTCACCGGATGTCAAGTAGGAGGAGCCAACAATTTGGTTCATCTTCATAACCATCAAACATGATAGGTATATGCATTCATCTTCTTTCTGCTTGTCCATGCCCACTTACTCAGGTAACTGAATGCTTTTGGGGTTCTTCTTTATGCCAACAACAAGACCTTTAAACCAGGCTCCTGTCCACCACGTCAAGAGAAGGCTCTGTGAGTACTATAAATGTATTACTCACTCGAGTAATGTTCTCTTGGCATGGTGGTCTGTCGTGATCCATATGAAAGTGTATCACTTGTCACAGTTTTCCCCCTATTTTCAGAACAGATAAAGTACTTTCCTGCTTGTTGTATGTGAGTAGACCATAGACTGTTGAATGTTAACATATTTTGAACATACAAGGTTGTATGGTGGTATGCATAAATTGACACCTCTCACAATGGGACTGAGTCAAACACAATGGATTACTTGCTCTAATGGGCTACATACATTCCAGTCCTGTGTTCACATCAGGATCTACCAGTGGGGATACACAAGCATGATAGTGGCTAAATCATAATGTTTTTAACTTGCCCCCATTGTTGCAGATATCGACATTGTACCAACTTGTGTTTTGTAAATAATGCAGTGATAGAATTGGAGCCAGGTAACGGGGATAATGTCATGTTAATGGAAAGTGATCTCATAATTTGTATCTCTGCAAGTAGCCTCTGGTATTGTATCATTGTGACATCTAAATCAAGAGATCGCTTTGGTGCTGCATTTATATAACTATGCCTTAACCAAAGTGAATGAGTTAATAGTCAACAATTTTTCCCTCCCTGGATGATTTTATGAAGATCCTGTACAGAATGAGTTTTTCAAATGGTCAGAGAAGGACGAGCTCCTCGAGGACCTGACCTGTTGTTCCAAGGACAATGAGGTGATAAATATATTATGCTTTAAAAAAAATATTTTCAAAGCACCGCCAAATGTAATTTGTGAAATTGCTTTTATTTGCAAAGTAGGAGGGATGACTGAAAAATTCACTGTGCCAGCTGTAAAAGGTGTGTGGGATATTCATTCATAAAGGGGGAAATATTAGTCAGCAATTAAGAATTTTAGATAATTGTACATTTAAAAGTTGAAATGGGTAAGAAAATGATGACATTGCAAAACATATGTAAAAATATCTCATGAATTGCACAACCAGCTAGTTATTTTTATCCAGGCCTGATTTATGCCTCATTTGTCAGTTTCATGCCTCATGGGAGATGACAAAGAAGGCTTTATTATTAATTCTAGCTGCTTTTTTGTAATTTTTGTAATGACTAAAAAATTTGTAATGTCAATGTACATTCCAAATTTACGCTTGTGTTTTACTGTTAAGTAATTAATGAGCGATTGTAATATTTTCCCTTTTGGAGAGAACCCTCATGTGACTGTACTGAAATACATTTAAGCGGAAGTAAATCACCTTGAGTTACTGAAGCCACTCTTTGTACATGCATTTCTGATGAATTTGATTTCCATTACCTCTTGAGTTTAAACAATATACCACCTCGATTACACAAGGGGTCAATCACTTGGCAGTTGAGCGTACAACGGACTTGATGAGTGATTTATCCCTTGATATTACAGGCGTTTGCTTCACCTGCAGAGGATTTTAAAAGTTGTATGCAGTTGGATCTCAACTTTCATTGAAATATATCTGAATCTTATGCATGCCACTTGTACAGTACTGTACTATATTGCTCAAAAAGATAGAGACGATTTTGCATTTGACTCGAGAGTCAAATGCAAAATCGTCTCTATCTTTTTGGGCGATATAGTACACTGTGCAAATCCCCAATTTGAGGAAAAAGTTGTGGCTTGTTTATCCAGCAACATTCGTGCCCATGAATCAACTGGTTGCTGGTGTGAACAATCCATAACTTATTCCACATGGCATCCTGTACATTCCATAATCAATAAATTATGATTGCTGAAGATACATATTTGAAATGAGTGGGTCAGGATAATACTATCGATTTTAATTTTTTACATCAGCCTGTTGTTTTAAACATGATTGCATTACTCTCGCATCCGCATATTTCTGTATTAATAGCGTGCGATATGAAGTGTGGCAATGAGAGTATCTCCAGCAAGTGCCCCTCTTCATCTGGCAAGCTCAAATAGCAGGTTGTTGACGTCGCAAATCCGCCATTCCCGTCTTGTAACTGGATTTTGGGGGGCTCCTACGTCACATCCAAAAATCCAAGCATTAGGCCGCCATCTTGAATCACGTGATCCGTCCCATTGGCTCATTCAAAAGCCGCTTATTCACACAAATAGCTGTCTGCTACACTGCTTCAATGAGTTCGATGTAGCCGCTCGGCTACTATCAGCCCACGAGTACCAACATGGCCGCCTCCAGTTGCACCAAAAAAAACGAACCTATCCCCCCCTGCGCCATTAGAAAAAAAAAAAGGGTTGCAGTAGCAATGTAGATACCCCCCGGAAAAGAAAGAGGCTGTCTGAGGGACTGACATTTCGGAAGGACTGCGGGCCTGGACCAGGGGCGAGTATGAAGCACGGGTTGGACCACGGAGAAGGCAGGTAAATAAGATCCGGACGGGCGGTTGAAGGTCGACTGGTTTGATCTCTTACATAACTCTGATGGGGTTGACCTAGGTAATGGAACGGCGGGGGGATGGTTGAAGATGAGGGTTGTGGACCACTGGGGATGATGACATGTCTTGGCAAAGAGATGCCCAGAGGGGGTTAAAGTGGGGTTTGGTTTTGTGGCGGGGGAGAGATTTTTTTCGTAATGGGGGGAAGGTGTGTATGAGGAAGGAGAGGAAAAAGTAGGTCACATGTTGAGGAATGCCAATGGCCTCTTGGGAGAGGTTTTTTTTCCCTTTGCTGGAGGATGTCCCCTCTCTGGTGTGGTCTTGGGTGCGGGGTTGTGGTGACAACGAGTAGTAGCGCCATGTCTTAAACAAGAGGCAAACTTGTATGTACAGAATGTTCAGGTATTTTTAGCAAATTATGGAAATACGTAGCATGGAGACATTATCTCTCAGTCATAGTGAAATGCTTGATGCGTCATATGGTAATAGTGACTAACTTATTCACACCATGGGAAAATTTGAATCGGTAAGGCTAGGGCAGGATACTGATGAGAAAGTGTTTTCGTTAGAGATTGGAGCCCACTTGTCATTTTGAGTACAGGCCATAGAAAGTTTCACTCTTAAGTAACCTTGTCGAACAAATTCGGAGTAATGAGAATAAAGTAACTGCCATTACCTGTAATAGTTGGATGGCATTAGCGTTATTATGACTTGTACATTAATGGCAAGGTGATGTCATCCAAATTTTAAAAATAGGATAGTAGTTACTTGTAGGAACATGAAGCTACAAGCCGCTCATATATTTTGACAGCTCTTAACTAAATAATTGTGGCATTGTGGTAACTTCAGAAACTATTTTTAGGATTTGTACTCAGAAGGTTAAAACTCTTTGTGGTTGTGTAAGGTATAAATTATTGTGTTACTGTGCAAATATTAAAGATGCATTTTTCTCCCTGGATACATCTTGGTCATCGCAGACACACATCAACAGGTAGAATGAGTGAGGCTGACAACTGTTGTGTGAGCAGCCCTGTAGGAGAAGATGTGGTCGGCGGAAATGGTGGAGGTAGTGGAGCCGGAAGTGGTGCTGAAAATCCATCCAGCCCTGAAAACAAGGATGAGGAACCTTTCACAAACCACCATCACCATCCGAAAGAAGAGGATTGTCCTGAAGACATGGACTCAGAAGAGCGGGAGGTTGACCTGTCCACAAAATCGCAAGCTAATGCAGGAGGAAATGGAAGCAATTATGACTCAAGCGATGGTTCTCAATATTGCAAGTGTGACTGCGAGTTTGAAGCTGGCAGTCATGCTTGTCTTGATGCGCACTCAAGGGAGGGTGGCTCAGCCACCTCAAATCGGAGGCTTTTTGAATGTGACGTGTGTGGAATGAAGTTTTCTAATGGAGCTAATATGCGTCGCCATCGCATGCGCCACACAGGGGTGAAACCGTATGAGTGCCGCACCTGTCAGAAGCGATTCTTCCGCAAGGATCATCTTGTGGAACATCAAACCACTCATTCGAAGGCACTTCCATACCACTGCCCCATTTGCAATAAGGGCTTCCAAAGGCAGATTGCAATGAGGGCGCACTTCCAAAATGAGCATGTGGGTGGGCAGAATGATGTTATCAAGAGCTGCCCTTTGTGCAGCTTCAAGGCAGGGACCATGAAGGGGCTGAGGGTGCACTTCATCAATAGGCATGGGATTGATCTTGACAACCCTGCGACAGGGAGCAGCAGTGGCTCCAGCACAAGCACACAGGTGGGTGAACCTAGTGTTTAGGCCTAATCAAGTTGTGGCGACAAAATGTGAAGCCCTACTTCATCAATGAAGCCTTCAAATATGTCACACAGGTGTGATTCTATACTCTTGCCCCCAAGTATCTTGTCCGTAACTTTAACTGTGCCATTTCTGAATTATCTGGAAATGTTTTCGATCATGATGCCGCTAGAAAATTTATTACAGAAGCAAACAATGTGTATTGGGTGCTTGAGTATTGGGTGTATTGGGATCCTTTTAGTAATCAGAACTTTTATCCAAAGCTGTTCATTTTGTGCAGCTTTTTGCACCTGTGTTGAGGTGCCAAATTATTCCCAGTTGTGTCGAATATGGGAGCCAGTCATATTGGGTGTAGTTTATTACCTGGTGACCTTAATTGGGGCACAGAAAGCTACACAAAAATGACAGTTTTGTGAGTTCTGATGATAAATAAAAGGACACAATACTTGGAATGACCCACACAGTGTATAGGACTGTAGGCCTATGTACTGAGCTCTTCCCTATTTCCGCATGGTTAGTACTGTAGCTAGTACTGGGGCTAGTACATACATTTATGTTTCTACATTATGCAATTTATATGCTGTATCTTACAGTTAGCTGGGTTTGTCATGTTGTAGTAATTTTTTCTAATATGGTATGCACTTAAACCGGTATTTGGGATTTATTTGCAGCAGATTTGAGTGATGGGTCATTCCATGTCAATTCACCGAGCCCCCTGACCCTTGGGTTGTCAGATGTTGACGAAAATCGGCGAATCGCTTTAATTACGTCTTTCAAAAAT
>KZ539712.1:0-11542 GCA_000934665.2 Catajapyx aquilonaris
TTCGCTGTCGACTCGCCAGGTGGCAGGTCAGTCGATTGGCGACACGGTTGCTATGCTACCAGCTGTTTTTTCCACTCTTCCTAGTATAAGCTCTTTGCACAAAGGCACATGTTTTCAACAAAGAAAAGTTCTGCTCTTTTCAAGGCTGCCAACGAGTACATCCAAATGTCCCTGGACAATGCCAAATTAAAAGCCAGTGCTTGCACAGGGGTTCAAGTTAAAAATACCACCAGAGATCTTGAATATAATATTCAAGATCTCGGATACCTCACAATTTCTACTTGCCAGATAGGTTCACCACCAAGTTGCTAGATAGCACACCCTGAACCGCCCTGAACAAATACAATGTAACCAAGTTTTCTTGATGCTCTGTGAGCTGACACATTATTACAGACAACAGTTTATTAGAATTTGCCAATGCACTTCACCAAATTCACCAAAGGTAAGCTGCATGGAACCTATGCAACTTGATCCCCTGCAATGCTGTAACCTGAAACATTTAAACATTTTCAAGAAGGAAACAGTAGACATCATGTAATTAGAAACATTTCTTTCTTTTAATACCATTACAACGAAATGACCTTTGTACATCGTGATATTTTCAGTAACTTACAATCAGATAAAATTAAAATAACTATGACTTACACGAGATTATCACAGATTTGGTAAAGGGTACAAACAATGAGCCAAGTCTCCAGAAAACTGACATCAGTGCAATGAGATCCACTCTTACTCGTCAATTATTCTCATACACCTCTTTTGTTCCATTATGCTTCATCGGTGGGTGGAAAACTACATGGACTCATCCTCTACATTTGTGAAGCAAAAAAAAGTCCTGGAAAACCTGAAGGCAGTTCTTATTGTCACGAGAGTCTCTCTGCCTTTTAAATATATCGCATTTGACGGGATGATGCAGTTGGATTGAGGACATTTTAATGCTTTTTTAAACTTTACATTTTTAGAGGCTGTTGTATTTGGGTCTCTGGGATGAAGAAGAAAAAAAATTCCACTTGGAATGCTGAAAGCGCGGCATCTGCTTGAAATGAGAGTGCTACCTTCCTTTTCGAAATCCACTCTTTTCTATGATCTAACTATGTATATCACAGGAGGAGGATCAAGAAGAATGCAAAAAGTCGAAGATACTTGATAAAATGTACATAAGGCAAAGAATGACTTAACTCACACGCTCTTTAAAGTGGTCCTCCAGTTAAAAAATCCCCAGTTCATGTGCAAGCTCAACAAAATTCTAAATTATCTTAGAATGTTAGAAAAGTGGAGGGTTGAGGTTTACAATGATTAAAAACCACATTAATCATTCGTCAATCAGGATTCGGGACTTGGCAATGGGGGATAAAGTAAAGGACCACGTCTGAAATCACACCTGTAATCACAATTTCATCTCGTGTAACTCCTCCGTTATGTCTCAGAAAATGGAATTACAACTTTGAATTATAAACTTTCACAGTTGAGAGTATGAAATAAACTTTCCATCAGCTAAGAGTTGTTTGTTACACCATGTCCATTATGCAAGTAATAACAAATGAATCGGGAATGGGACATTATGCAGTATGTTATGCACAGTTTCGTAAATCGTAAATTGGAAGATGTTCCATCAGACTGGAATGTCATTCGAATGAAATCTGTCGCAATTATGCACTACCCCTAAATCCCACAACATACTCAATATCTGACCTGTGCCCCAAAAACAGGGGGGAGGGGGGGGGGGGAAGGGGAAACAACCTATAAATGCACTCCTATCTGGAAAGTGGTAAAAATCCAGAGCAAGCCAAGAATAATAAAAAGAAATTAAAATATTCAAAATAAAGAGGCAACTGAAATAAAAATGGCATCTTCCAAAATTTCCCATTTTGGTTTTATCATCTAGTACTCTTTGATCTAACGATGGGGACTGGAGGATAAGAACAGGAATGTTACATTCCCCTGAGAGGAAGAAAAATCATTTTCACTTGAAGGACGATGGGACTTGAAAAATCAGGTTTGGACAAGGGGAACCAATGCATAGATTTCTTTTTACGCCTCAATAAATACGCACCACTCTCTCATTCACTCTCACTCGGCTCACATACTCATACATGTGATGAGCTCCTGGCACAGAAGGTTGTACTGCAGGTAGTCACCAGATATCCTCCTCATGCGTATCCCCTTTGCTGCACTTGCGCAACCAGAGGCTGTCACACCCACCTGCGACCCACCTGATCCACACACCTTCAGCTCAATCTCGACTCCACCTGCAGGGTCATGCAGAGCCAGTCCCCCTGCACCACCCTCTCCATCATCCCCCTCTAATGGCTGACAGGTGAGACCTGGAGCCCTGTCTGTGATGAGCCGTTCAACCAGCCTTACGATATCATCGGCACGCATTGAGGCACACGGATCCGCCAGCGGAACCTCAATTGAACCACTGGCTGTTTTTTGCAGCTCTTGAAATTGGCCCAGGATGCGTTGTTTTGGAAACGTTGATGCAGGTTGCTCCTCAGGGGATCTGCGAAGGGCACCACCATTTTCGCAGGAGTCATCAGGGGAGGCACAGGTGCTGCTGGCATACCCACTTCCACCTCCACTTCCGCCACCCCGACCTATTCCTCGAGTTATAGATGGCCGGTTGGGGTCACAGGAGCCAATGTTGTAGGGGTAGTCCATTGGAACAAAACTTGACATGTTGCATGACCTGCATCACAATGAAAGAAAAAAAGTGTCACTTGGAAGTTTTAAATTCCTTTGAATCTGCCTTTCAATATAAAACTGCATATATTTTTGTCCCAAGTTACTATTTGTATTATTGAACCTGTGCTCTGGCACAAAATAGTGGGTGGATTTTTCGTCCCACTGCTAGTTACTGCTAACTAAGCAGTACCAGTATTGGCCATGGCACTGCTAAGTTAGCAGTAACTAGCAGTGAGACAAAAATTCCACCCAGTCTTTCTAACATTCACACCAAAAAGCCCAAAACCATTGACGCATTTTAATTGCTAATGAGGTCTTTTTATAAACTCAACGCTGAAAATTGTAAACATTAAATCAGTTTCTACAGCTGCTGCATCAAGTCAAATGAGGCTATCCTACATCACAGAAATATTTATCGCAGCAAACTACAAAGCAGCAGGCCAACTTTGGTGAAGTGTGACTGTCTGCAATCTCTTGGCAATGACAACACAAGTGGCTCTAAGTCCGATATTGAAAACAACTGGCCAATGGTGTATTCCAGTATGTTCAACTTTTGTGATTTTGCCATGATCCTAGTGCATGTACCTACATTTGCAAGAGTTTCTAAAGCTTGTTGACCTATCTCTTACTGGCATGCTGCCATTTACAGGGCAATTTGAATGGATGACAGAGCAAACCAGGACAGGGGCAAAATTCTTGTAGGGTAAACTGCATAGTGATGGCCAGTTTAGCGTATTGGTCAGAGTAACACATGATAACCCTCAGAATTTCTTTCTGCATACATTTTCTAAAATGTTTATCTAATAACAGAGGAATTGCTAGTTCACATTCTATCAAATTCATTTAAATCTGTCAGCATGTGTACGTATATTTAAATGCACAAAATATACTCCCTAAAAGACAGTAATGGCCACCCCTACAAATGATAATGGCCAGGTGCCAAGATAGTGATGGTCATGGCGGCAAAACAATAGGATATCTACAGTAGGAACCTAAGGACAGTAGGGACCATTGGTATTAGGACGTAGGCATAACTGACATGAGATAAATCCACACAAAAGCATGCAGGTTGTAGAAACTGGCCGTCACTGTATGGTTTATCCTACATGAGCAGCAGGTCTGTTTGCGAGGTGCCATTACTGCTCTTGCAAAGAAAGCAAGTCTGCAAGGAACACCCGTACTAGATGCCCAACAGCTCTACCAGTGGTGCTCCGAACACATTAGTGGCATTAAGTTGTTTTTTTACGTCTTGGACGAAACTATACAAGAAAACATCCATCAAGTGGAAGGTCGGCTCATTAAATCTATGACGATTTCCGGTACCCGAGATTTGCACTGCTTCTGACAGACCAAAGAGCACCATTTACAAGTGTACAGATTTTCAAGTGACACAACTTCGCGTAACGTTAAAGTAATGCGGAAGTAAATCCAGTGTGACACAAACCTCAGAACAATCTACCAGGAAACTCATGCATCAAAGGTCGGTAAGCCATTTCATTATACTACTTTTAAACTGCAATGTCCTAGTAATTATAAAAACTATTTGGGGAAACAGTTGTAAAATAATGGTATCTGCCGAAAGGCCATTCGGGATGGCTTTGGACCCTCAGGTGTTCTCCCGTGGGGGCAATATGATGGCCGGGTAAAAACGCCCCACACCACAAGGAAACATGTCTTCACACAAAAGGCCCTACCGTCTCTCCAGGCCCAATTATCATCAGGCAGATATATTCTGAAAGCCCACGTTTTGGATTATCCGAATAACTCACTTCCTGATTTTTAGTCGTTGTCCCACAGACCTTTTTTTGGGTCTCAATAATGGCCAATGAGGTTTCTTCAAAATACGACTGTTAATTTCTCTGAGTTTATACAAGGTGAATACTGTAACATTGGCAAAAATCACAGGGTGGGTAGTGGGGACCAAGACAAGTATTTTTGACACAGGAACCCATGTCCAGAAATGCCCCCGTACGGGGGTACAGCCGTTTCCCGCTCAATATTTGGATGCAGCCAAAGGCCTGAACAACAATCGTTGATTGGCTGTTTACATAGCAATTCAAGATCCCAACCCACTTAAAACATGTCAACACTCCAAAAAATGTCGTCTCTGATTCGCTGGAGTAAGAATGACTCCAACGAATCAGAGACGGCCTTACATAACAAGTTGGCGACTCTCTTCTTTAAGGGTCTCTAGTTGCGCCTGGTGGGTAGGCAACCCACCGTAGTCGAAACTTGCGTTCATCAGGTGTGTCGCGTGTGGAGGAGACGAAGGTGGACAATTGCGAGTGTCAAGTGCCGAACGGAGGATTTTACTAGATCAAGGTCAGCCAACTCTGTTACACAGATTTTACAGTCATGAAAGATGGAACTAATGGATGACACAATTTATTTTATTACCATGCGTCATTGTGTTGGGATCTTGAATTGCTATGTAAACAGCCAATCAACGATTGTTGTTCAGGCCTTTGGCTGCATCCAAATATTGTGCGGGAAATGGCCGTACCCCCGTACGGGGGCATTTCTGGACATGGGTTCCTATATGTCAAAAATACTTCTCTTGGTCCCCACTACCCACCCTGTGATTTTTGCCAAAGTTACAGTATTCACCCTGTATATTGTACAATACTAAATAATTTGCGAGATCAGGTACATGCATATGTCTCCGACATGGTATAATATTTGCAAATTTCCCCCTAAAATTGCTCCACACTAACACGGGGTATGTGAAATACATAAATAAATAATAAATAATTATCTGCAAATTAATAAAAAAATTTGGCAGTAAAAAATTCCGAAAGATAGCAAATTTTGACAAAAATACGCATATTGCGGAGGCTGTAACTCATTACACGATATACATATATACACAGTATATATATATATATATATCGCATAAATGATTACATTTCCAAATTCCACTACGATGCGTAGTTTTTGAGACATTCGATTCTGAAAGTGGCTCGATTTGAAAGTTGCAATTTGCCCTCCGGACATATCCCCTCACCTCTTGTGACCTTGAGGTCAGCAAAGCGAAATACTTGGGAAATCGAGAGTTTAGGGATAGGTCTATCTCCCTGCAAAATATTTCGGAAATCTAAAATTCATGAGCATACCTCATGATGATTTCACGTGGAAAGGCCCTTATATCATTGACGACAAATTCTGACAAACTTCTAGGCATAATGACTTGGCTCCTGAGGTTCATTACACACATATGCAAAAGTACAGCAGAAAATGAATTACTAACATAGGTTCTGCAGCAGGCATGATGACTTCTCCGCTCTCATCAGTTATGGATATCTGTGGATTGGGCATCGTAGGTAGGAACCATTGCTGTTGCTGTAGCTCAGGTAGGGACCTCACAAGCCCTTCATCCCCTAAAGTGTCTGGGCTACTCCCTGCTCTCTCCTCACCCACCCCAACGCTGCTACACATCACTATCCCACCCCCAATATATAACCCCATGTTCTCTACATCCTCTTGAATCATTCCTAGGTTGGATGGTGGTGGGGAGTTATGGTGGTGTTGTGGAGAGGCATATGGCTGTCCCTGGGATGGGCCTCCTCCACCTCCACCACCACCTGAAGGACTTCCAGGAGAGGGATACCCCACAAGGGAGGGACTGAGTGATCCTGAGCTGACAGGTGGAGTTGGAGAGGCTCCCTGGTGATAACCAATTCGCTGATAGCCAGGAATAGGGCTGGTAGCAGTCTCCCCTAAGAATGTGACAGGTGACGTGTGCTGCTGCAGTTGAAGTCGCTGAAGATGTTGTGCCAGACAGGTGTTTTCTGCTAGAGAGGACACTCCTCCACCTCCTCCACTTCCACCACTGCTGACTTGGTGTATGGGAGATCCAGGAATGGAAGTAGGACTACTGGTAGGCATGGGAGGGGATGGGGTTGGGGAAATCAGTGGCGTGCCATGTGGGGAGAGAGAGGTTCCACGCTGCATCTGTTGCATATGGTAAGTGTGACGTATCTGAAGTTCAGCTGCATGCTGGAGATCCACCTGCCCGCTTTGCTTCTAGAATGAAAACATACACAAAATGTGGCAAATCCACCCTTGATGGAATCACAATTCCTGCTCTTTCCAGCTGCAAGGCAGCAATTAAATTAATTTACTTTTTAAAAGCAGAGTCAACGTTTCTACAGTATATGAATGCAAACCTTTTGCCAGTAATGTTATGGGATCATCATATTGTCTTTGTGGCTATTTTCAATTGTAGATCTTGTTGTTCAGGCTTTGACATTTGGGCACCCATCAACTTAGTTAGTGAGACTTGCAAATTTACCTGAAGTTGCTGATACTCCTGCTGCAGCACTTTGAGGGAGGCATCACCCAGTGGGGGTACTACACCAAACTTGTCCAATTGTGTACGATACTGTGTCAAAGAAGCACATCCATCACTAGCACGCCTCACAGGGCTGTACCTCTCTGACATCACATATGATGGGCTGATGTCCTTGTAACCTTCCCGACCTGTTAATAGATATGGCAAAAAAGGGAGGGTGGTGGGGAGAGAGAAAGGGTGAGAGGCAACTATGAGTATGTCATCAGAATAACAAAATCTCCTACTGAGGCTAGTGCAACACAACATAGAGGGGTGCAGCCAACCAAGACTGTTGGCAATTGTTGCATGAAACACAAAATGGCAAAATTCAACAGCATTCCATACCACAAAATCAAGAATCCTACATTGACACACTAAGTGCAGAAAAATACAATCCAATACAGATAATGTTAAAAGTGTTGAAACTACCTTCAAACTCTGCACAGAACCATGTGGTGCCCATACCTCCACACCTATGCACACTAGGGTAAGGTAGAATATTGGTACTGACAAATAATTAGTGAGGAGCCAAATTGGTGGGAAAAGAAGGTTGAAAGATGGGTAAGAAACCAGTGTTGACTGATACAACAAATGTAGACTTGTTGGCAAGCCATGGTATTGGTGGGTAGGGAAAAGAAAAAATGACAAAGTCTGCTGCCAAATATGGTGAGGAACTATTCCCTTCTTGTCTGACAATGTTTATAAAACATTTTGAAACAACTGCACTTGCTCCTGTTTTGATGAGCTCAAGATTCCATTCTTTGGAAAATATAATTTCAGAAATTAACTTCTTAGGTAATTACAGCTTTCCAGTCACTTGATCCTGAAATTCAATGCTTATCAACAACAAATTTAATACAGGCGTTGCAGCACTTTGACCAATAACATAGTAATGCACTTTTATTACAATTCCTTTGATGTTAAGTGCAGTATGGTTTGCAAAGTAAGAGAGGAAAAAAATGAACAGATGTCAAGACACTATCCTGTTTCATTGTTAGGATATGATGAGGTTTCTATAGGCAGCGTTTTTTTGTTTTGTTTTTTGTTTTGGTATGTAGCATATTGCTCAAAACGATGGAGATTATTTTGCATTGAAGCAAAATGTATTATCCTCTCCATCTTTTTAAATGACATAGTACCTTGGTACAGTGCCCTGCATTAATGGCTATGCACATACATCGCCACCTGTCCAAGAACGAGCGGAATTAGGCGTCGGTGGGCTGTGCCCAAAATACTTGGACAGCTCAGGATATCGCAGTGGATTCAACCGCTTGCTACAAAGATGGATCACAGCATATCACAGATATATCTGTGGGATGAATTATAAGGCCATTGCGATCTCTATCAATGTATTGAGGTTGTGAACCAGTTATTACACGAACCACGTGAATGCCTGTTAATTTAAAGCATTATTCTAAGTCTTTGAATAATGCTCTAAATGTAGGATTACAGTGACTAGTATTCCAGTGGAGCACCAATGTGGGAAGGGTTAACGGCACGCAAGATGGCGGCGAGTGTCCCGACCAGGGGGCGGCCACTCCCCACCTTTTTGTGTGCACCTTAGCTGATCTCCCCCACCACAGGGGTTTGCCACTGTGGCGCTGCATCTTGGACCCGAAGACAGGTGGCGCCCATGGCAACCCCCCTCGGTGGGGAGATCAGCTAAGGTACACAGGGGGAGCAATGTACTATTATAGGAAGTGACTGGGACCTGGTCCCGACCTATTATTCTAAGACCGTGATATACGTGAGGGTATTCCTCACACAGGGGCCATGCTAATCTTCTCGCTATAATTCCAACTAGTATATATGCCACCAAAGCAATTACAAATTTACATACATCATTGGAGAGCTTGATTAACAAGCTTTCCAATAGTTTACATAGCTCTGTGACAAATTGTAAGGTCAGGCAACTGAGGTGAGCATTCACAAAATGTTGAGTGATACAGATGCGAGATAAATTCTGAAACATGGAGCATATTCTGGCTTAAGGGGTTTAGTTTTGCAGCATCTAGTGTTGTGAATATTAAGGAGTTGCAGATAATTTTTGAAGAATGAGTGTCTAATAGTTCTACTTCAAAAACATACGAGGAGAGGGTGGTTAAAGCAGATATTCATCCTCAAATGCGACAGATGGTAGCTAATTTTTAGAACTGCACAATGTTCAGTAACACAGTCATTTACTGATGACTGTGCACCCGTGGTGTTGCACTGCATGATATATCAGATGGGATATATCAATGCAAAACCAGTGTTAGGACCACTGATGAATGACTGCAATCCCAGAACTAGCATTTAGTTTTACAGAGGTTGAGTCGTACCACATGAATGAAATTGCAGCCTGTTACAAGTATCTCTATTATGTCAGCATACTGGACTTATCTTGTAATGAATAGTTGTTATCATCATCATCATTAGTCCTAATTTTGCAGGATCAAATGTCCTAAAATATTGCCGATTAATTTGCTGCTTATCTTGAAGAAATTATTGTCATGAACAAAACCTTCCTAATGTAGTAAAAACACTACTGGCATGAGAACTGCACCTAATGTCTCAGTATCAATTAGGTATTAAAGGAAATGGAAATGTTAGTAATACATATTTTTCTGTCCCCACCACAACCCTAACCAAAAACAAGGAGGATAAGGGAACCTCATTTTATGTATGAAAAAAAAAAATACAATACCTATTCGGTTGTTGTCAGGCACAAAGCAAATGCCAGGTCTCCTTGCAGACCAGCATGGGACTTTTGTGCGGCTTGGTGGTGGTGGCATTGTTTGGTTGTGGTGAGTGGTGGTGGTGGTTTGCTGATATGGCTGGATCTTGGGAGGCGTATACTGCCTCTTCATCCGTGCTTCTACTTCCATCACTAGCTTGGGGTTTATCACTGCCAGAAATTATTTTAAATAGGAAGGCAATAAAGGAGGTATAGGAGGAGGGACACAAAAGAATGGGTTGAGGGCCAAATGAGGGCAAGAGAAAAGCGTCCTATGATCAAAATGCCAAACATAAATTATGACCATGCTCTCATGTCACATGCTTGTCCACGCAACATAACACTTCAAAACACCATGCAAGTGCAGATAAAAATGTAACCTCAACCTCTCTCCTGCTGCTAACATTGTCTTAGCATCATGACTTTAAACTACATGTGATGCCACCCTCTTACCTGGTGGCCTCTCCATGACAGTGAGCAAACCAGTCCTCCTCGCCCTCACTGGCTGCTGCATGAGCTTCTTTTGTGCTTCCTGGGCCTCCTCAGATGCTAATGTGTGCCTTTTGGAGCTTCCCCTGTGCTGCATATACCTGCAAGTCATTATAATAAAAATAAAAGCTAGAACATCATAAGGGCTGAAGAAAGCCAAGAAAGGGTCAGGTGTTTGCAAAATGCAGGGATTGAGATATTCACAAAAAAGTAGAAGCAGGAGATGGGAAGGAAGAGGGTTGAAAATCAAAAAAGAAGAAAAAGAGGTAGTACGTGGGGATTAACCTGGCGACTGCATTGGGATCAGGGGTGTCATCAGCCGCATCTTTCTGGATAAGGTCATCACTAGGTCTGCAAGCTGAGATAGGCTGGGAACGCTGAAACAAGACAGGGCTCACCGGCTGAATCTGTAATGGAATATGCATAATTAATGAATCAAGACAGTGCATTCCAATTGAAATGTGTCTCAGTTAGCATTTTATTTTGCATTTGGCTGCTTATTTTGAAGCAGTTACTTTGAGGGCGATCAAGAAATAATAAATTCTATTCTTAAGTTGAGCAGAAGCAAAACCCAAAAGTAACTTCGGGCAAAAGGTGCAATAACTAAAATGACACCAATTCTGGAAACATATTGTATTATGACATCATTACCTTCCATAATACAGGGTGAAGGGAAACGCACTGACAATGGCCAGGTAGACTGACAGTACTCGTAAAACTAATATAGGGATGTGCAATTAGTTTTGGGCTCCGTTGCATAGCTAATGCGTACAGCGCCTTCAAAGTTTCGCGATGTCACATCCATTCCGTCAGCTTCTAAGAAGCAAAAGTCAGTTCGAGGGCTTCCGGTCCCTTGCCTTGGTCCCCTAACACATAGTCCATGTGCAATAGGTGATCAAATCCCATCAGAGTAAGAATCCCAGTACGACACCCGTTCACTTTGTCGTTTTTACCTTGTATTTGCCATCCCGCCCGCTACCCTTTAAAGGCGCCATACGCATTAACTACGCAACGGAGCCTAAAACTAATTGCACATCCCTATATTAGTTTTGTGAGTACTATACGTTTACCTGGCAATTGTCTGCGAGTTTCCCTTCACCCTGTATATTGACCTCTATTGTGCCCATAAACATAGCAAAAATGGGGCCCAATTTAATTGCTGTACATTTCTAGTCCTTAAGAAGTTTAGCAAGGAGCCTGATTTTTCTGCATATGACACCACCATTGAGAAGGCTTAGCTAACTTTCAGAGATGTGAATTTTTCCCAGTGCAGTGTGCAGATTAATGTGCACATGATAGCCAGGGGGGGGGGGGAAGGGAGA